>CM076570.1:1360236850-1360286850 GCA_034641835.2 Pinus albicaulis
ACACCAAATGAAAAAATTCAAGTTGTTCTGGAAATTATACTTCCACATCTTTCCAACGAGCCATCTCGCGCCCAATGTTGGAAATATGATGCAGAGTGTTGTCCTTGATGGCAACCCACTGAATGAAGATGAAGACGTGCGACTGTTGACATGTATTGTCCTTGATGGCACTCCACCTGATGCAGTTATGCTTGACTTGATGGACTTGTTAAATGATGTAAATCTGAAGTGATATGATGATTGTTGATGATATGATGTTGAGTGTTGTACTTGAAAGGAAACCCACTTGATGAAGATGATGACAACTTACTTGATGAAGTTGTGTTTGATAGAATATGTCCTTGATGAAGGAAATCTGATGTATCTACAGTATTTACAGAAGGCAATGAAGAAAGGATTTCAGAATGTACTCAGAGAATGATGAAAAAGAGCATGTCTCTTGGTATACGCGGATTGGCCTAGAGGAAGTCGCGTATGCACGCGGAAAGGAACGTTACAAGTCGCGTATGGGCTAAAGCGCTCAAAAAGTGCAAATCCAAGGGTAACCACCATGGTATTGACCCATAGTATTGGGTAATGATCCGCCTAATTGACCTCGTCTAGGTAGTTTTTGGGCTTATGGTATTGCTTTTGCCCATGGTATTGAAAAAGGATAATCATATAAAAGGAGAAGAAATTCATTGTGCACAACATGAGTGTGTGTGCAAGATGTCTGAGCTTGAATGAATACTTCTCTCTGAAGTATATCTGAATGGAAAGGGTTACATTTGAATGATAAATCTGATTGTATGATGCACCAATGATGAAGAAGGGGATCTAGATCTGAATTGCTCTTGTATTTGTTAGATCTGATTATGGAAGGCTTAGATCTGTGATGAGGCGAGCATCAAGGCGAACATCTGTCTGAAGAAAAAGGGTAGATCTGAACTGAATATCTGATCTGATGAAGTATGCTGCTTTGTAATGATTGAAGATCTATACGCTACTTCGTCGCGGAGGAAGCGCATATATCAATTTTCCAAATAAGAGAAAGCGCGTATGGGCCAGGTCAATATGCTAATCGAGGTATAGCTGTTGCGTCTTTGGATCTTAAGGCCAGAGATGCCACACATCAAGGAAGCAAAAGCGTAGGCATACTCAGGGTTTGCCGAAGGCAAAAGGAAATATCCGATCTGCTCACGTGTTTCTTCTATCTGATCTGTGTTGATATGTATCTGTTGGTGATGTATGTTTGTACTTAAAAGTATGGAAAGGGTTCAGTCTGGAAATATGGTGAATTGTGGCCTGCAAGTGGTGTTCTATTGAAGTTGTTGGATCCAGTGTGAAAATTGATGAAACGTGGTCCATAGAGGTGCTGAGGGTTGTAGCCTTCAGTCAGGGGGTCGTAGCTCCCTTCCAGGTGAGGCTGGTAAACGAGATCAGGGGGTCGTAGCTCCCTTCCAGGTGAGGCTGGTAAACGAGATCAGGGGGTCGTAGCTCCCTTCCAGGAGAGGCTGGTAAACGAGTCAGGGGGTTGGAGCTCCCTTCCGGGAGAGGCTGGTAAACGAGCGCAGGTGGGTGCCTGCGTGCTGGTCAAGTCTGCGCCAGCACATATGTTGTAAGATGTTTTCTCTATAATAAAATATTGAAGGCTGAGCAACTGCAGCGGTGGTTTTCTCCCGATTTGGTTTTCCACCTAAAAATCCTGGTGTTCATGTGTGATGCTTTTTGTGATGGCTTATTTTGTTCTTACTGCACATGTTTACTGTTTATTAATCAACTGATGAAAGAATGATGGAATAATAGGAGTGAAGATTTAATGACATATCTAGATCTCTGTGTATACGCTAGTTTAATAAAGGGGATCTGCGTATATACGCTAGTTTACTGAAGGAAAGTAGTGTATGGGTTTTAAGGAATGAAAAAGTAAAAAGATTTGATTATGCAATAAATACTGATTCACCCCCCCCCCTCTCAGTATTTTTCCCAACATTCCAACACCGTTGGGTTAATAACTAAGAAATCAGCCTGGATACTCCCATGAGTCCATAGAAACTAGGATTTCCGCAATATTCCTTACGGCACCTGCGCGGACACCGTACGGCGGATAGCCACCGTGCTCAGCACTGGACCTAAAGAAATGTCTTTGGCATTTTCATGGATCTTTGTTGTTAAGATGTTAATGGCTACCCTAAGTCTACCAATGTGTTTGGAAAGGAGTGGCCGTAGATTTGTACAGTTACTATGGGATTCCCTAGGTCATCGTATTTAATGGGAGCCTCCTTACCCAGTAATAAGTCAGATAGTGTTCCCACCACATGAACGGTGGGAGCAATTTTTTCTCTTTTTGCTTGCTTCCTTCCACACAGTTCTTTAATTGTCTTGGCATAGATGGGGATGTCATGTATGGCCTGTAGAAGAGGAATTTTGATGCAAAGGTTTCTCAATTCTCCCAAAATATCAAAATCTGGAGAGACCATTGGTCTTGGCAGCGTTAACCTTTCAGGGAAAGGAGTTGGAGAAATCCTAATATTTTCAAGCTTCTCTTGGTCAACCATTTCCTTTTCTTGCTCCACCTCTGTTTCAGTTATATTTATTTGTCTAGGCTCCGTTGTAGTTTTAGATTCTAATTGAGGTGGGGTCATTCCTTGTACTGGTGAGATAATACGTCCTGATCTCAGCCTTATCTCATTACATTGCTTATGTTTAGTTTCTAGGTTTGTATTTTCTATAATGTGGATTAGCTGAACCAGCCTATTGTTGGGGTTAGGATTGGGTTGGGATGGTAATTGAGGATGGATGATAGGCATAGCGTTATGTTGGTACAATGCTAGTAGTGTAGGTTTATTTTGAATCCACGTCCCTATTGGTGCGTGGGTCATTCCTAGAGGTCGTTGCCAATTTTGAGGCCAATTTATGGTTTGAGAAGGAGATGCTGGCCACTAGGTTTGATATGGGTTGTTTTTCCAATAAGGAGAGGAACAAGGAAAGCTTGGCCAATTATTTCCTTAAGAGGGTTGCGTTGGCCAAGGCGGTATAGGAAATGACTGAGACGACCAGGTGGAGAAAGGTGGTTGATTCTTCCAAGCTGCTACGGGGTTTTTTTGATTAAATTGTGGAGAAGGAAAGAATGGAGGTAGGTCTTGAGGCATACCTGGTCGTGATTTCCATTTTCGACATTGGTTCATAAGGTAGACTAGTTATGTTTCTTCTTCTGCTTCTTTCTAAACTAATTTTAGTCCTGGGAGTGAAGGGCAGTGGTCTGTGGCATGATCCTTAGTGCAAATAGTACAGGTCTGAATCATGTCTAAGGGCCATTCCCTTTGGTTGTGCTTCTTCTGACAGCATGGTCAGAAGACGACCAAGTTCTGCTCTGCTATAGCTTGCTTCTTCTTGGCTTGTAGGACATCAAGCTGCGTTGTCAAAGTACACAAAATTTCAGTTTTGAAGTCTTCCAAAAGGTTACCAAACTCTTCTATGGTTACGTTGCTACTAGACTGCTTGAGATCTTTCCTTTTTGAGTCTCACCCAATTGGCTTATTTCGTGTACTTCCCCGAGAGCACCTGATACACAACGAAATAATTTCATCATATTCTTCTTGATAGATGTCCCCTCTTCCCATTATATTGAGTGTTTCAATCCATTCTTCTTTCATTCCCTTAATCATTATTGCTTTTAAGATGTCTTTGGATAATGTAGTATATGGGAACCATTGTAGATTATACTGAAATATTTCGACATACTCTTCTAATGTCTCATTGTCTTTTGCAGACATATTGAATATTTCATCTTTTAATTCCCAAGTCCGGCAATAATCTTGATATTTAGTTAGAAAAATGTTCTTCATTTGGTCCCAGTTATTGATGGCTTCCCCACCGAGTCCCATGAACCAACGTAATGCTGCCCCCTTCAAAGTAGAGGGGAACAATTTCAATTTCTGTGGGTCAATGGTATAGTCGTATCCCCTACATAAGTTTTTGAACTAAAATAAAAATGCATCAAGATCTTCCGAGGTCTACCCATGGAAGGTGGGGATGTTTTTCAGGGGAATGGCTTTCATAGGGGCGTTAGCAACATGGTCAACAATGGGATATTCCAATGTTGACATCTGCCTTTGATTCTGGTTTTGATTATTTTCCATTTGATCAAAGATGTGCTAGTACTCTTCGGGGATCTCTTGTTTGGGAGGAGTGATCTTAGCGGGATTGGGTGGTGAGTGGGGAGGAGGCTTTACAGCACTTCCTTGATCTAGAATACCAAGCATCTTAGTCTCAACCACTTTTTGAGGGGATTCGGGCTCTAGAGCTCATACTTGTATTGCCCCACTAGTTTCTCCTTCTCCTTTTTGTAAATTGCAAGAACCTCCCTCTCTTGAACGGTCAGTACTTATGTGTTTAGTAGTCTGAAGGCTTTGTTTAGACCCTTCAATTTCGATGTGAATCTTAGCTTGGGCTGCAAATGGTGAGGCTATTGCCTGAGGGAGTGTAGTAGGACTTTGAATGGGAATGGTTCTGGGTCCTACAGATGCCTGGGATTTAGCTCTCTTAAAGATTTCGTCTATATATGTTGTTCTACCAAGGATTACCAATCCTTTTGGTTTCGTAGACTTTTGCGGATGATTTTGATTTGTTTCTATCCTTTTCTTCCTAGTCATAAAACAAGAGCACCTATTCTAATAACCTTTGAACAATTGCTGAGAAGTGGGTTATGGGGAAAGCATTTTTCTTGTCAGTACACAGGTTCTTCCCTCTCGTTTTTAATACCCGATTCTTCACAGCAACAAAGAAAAAGAAATTAAGGACATCGCTCTTCACACTCTCCCCAGCAATGATGCCAAAAATGTTGGTCCACTAAATTGTCTATTATAGGCAATCTCTATGTTTATCATTCAATTGTCAACCCAAGGTAAGTCTTCTTATTTCAAGAGTGCAAGCATAGTATATGCGAGTGACATCGAAAATAGCTACTATATTACCATGAAGAAGATTAACTAATTATCGAAGTTCAATCAACTCAAAAAGAAATGGAATTGTAAAATGTCATTAACTAGTCTGTCTAATTAAGCTCAACGAGAGTAACCTATGATTGAACAGCACACTTGATGAATTGAACAACAGTTCTACTGAATGGAACAACAAATGCAATGAATTGAACATCAAACTCCCAGGGCTGGGCCCAAACCACCAAAATTCTAACGCGATGGAAAACTCAGAAGATGACTATTCAAAATACCAAAATTATTTATAAAAAGGTTAAGACATGAATACAACTAGACAGTTCTATCCTGATATGCCTATTACATAAGAGAATTCTTATTCAGCTCCCTTTTCTCATCCTTCTTTGGCCTTTTTAAAGGTGATTTCACTCTGTGGAATGGTCTTTTCCAAATGACAACCCACTGCTCGTGGCTGTCGTTTGAGTTCTTCTAACGTGGATCTGTCTTTCTGCCTTCCTCTAGTCCTTGGGGGTCATTGTGATTTCGTGTCCCCTTCCTGTCAGCTGTCTTTTGGTCATCGTCGATTTAGCTCACTTGTTTTCCTATGAATAAATATGAAATAAGTCAAATCCTTATATTTTAAACATGCTTTTTGTCATTAGTCCATTTGTTTTGATTTTGTATTAATCCTCCTTCCCTTTATTTTTAAAATGAGGAAAAATTCCTAAAAGTGTATGATAATTCAAAGTAAAGGTAGGGTGAAAACATACCTTAATTCCGATCCAACACTCTTTATGCACCCTATGCTGATCTACATAGATTTATGTCTATCATGTGCCACCTTTAAATTCTCCTTTATAACCTAAATTTTTTGCTCCATATCCTTGAGCATATCAAACCCAATATTCACTCTATTTGTTGGAGTATTGCAACTCCTTCCATACAATGATTCAAATAGACTCGTCTTAATGGACTCTTGTTATCCATTGTCATATGCAAACTCAATAAGTGGAAGATGCTCCTCCAACTTATTGGGCTGATACATTGCATACATCCTCAACATGTCCTTGATGTTCCTATTTGTCTTCTCTATTTTCCCATCCATTTGTCGGTGATATGTTGTACTAAATTCCAACTCAGTCCCCAAACCTACAAAAAATTCCTTCCAAAATCTTGAAGTGAACTTAACATCTCAGTCCAAAATAATTTTCTTGGGGATAACATGCAGCCTCACAATTTATTTTATGATCATTTGAGCCACCTCATTAGTTTAATTAGTGGATTTTATAGCCACAAAGTGAGCTATCTCTCTCAATATTTCAATAACTACCATTATTGCATCATGCATCTAGGAGATTTTTGGCAAACATTTGATAAATTCCATGGGAATAACCTCACAATTCCATTTCAGAATAGGAATGGGATGTAGCAGTCTTGGTGGATGCTTGCATTAAAATTTCACTTGTTGACATTCTATGCATTTAGCCAAAAATTAGGCACTTCTTTCTTTAATTTTTTCCAATAATAGAACTTTTTCATGGTGGTAAGGGTATTTTGATACCCTTGATCGCTTGAATAAATCTTGTCATAAAACTATTTCATTATGAGTGTCTTCAATTCTTCATTATTTGGCACATAAATTATGGTTTTGAACTTCATTAGGTCATCATCAGTGAGGTGATATTCCTCATCCTCACCACCTTGTAGCAACTTTCTTTCATTTGTTGATACTTTTCATGTTATCCTACATTTTTTACCATTTCCACTACATCCATTTTTTAATATCTAATGACTGCCAAGTGATTCACTTGAATTCCCCTACTAAGTGCATCAACAAATCTATTTTCCTTTCCTTTGATGTACTTAATTTCAAAATAAAACTCATTGAGTGTGGTCAACCATCTAGCATGTCTTGCATTCAACTTGGGTTTCTCAAACAAATTCTTGAGCCCACCATGGTTTGTCATGAATGTAATTTTTTTTCCAAGGAGGTAATGCCTACACATCTTCAATGCATGAATAATGGAAGCCAACTTTGGATCATGAGTCACATAATTTACCTCATGTTCATTCAATTCCTAGACTCATAACATACTACTTTACCTTCCTGCATCAAGACTCCACATAGCCATTCATTGCAAGAATTTATGCACACCACAAAATCCTTATCAGGACATGCAATCCTCAAGACTAGTGCATATGTGAGAAATTCCTTTAGTTGATCAAAACTTGTTGCACACTGAGTTGTCTACTCAAATTTCTTTCCCTTCCTTTGCAAGGATGTGATAGGATGTCTTGTCTTGGAGAAATTTCTAATAAATCTCCAGTAATAACCTACCAATGCCATGAATGATATGATCGCGTTCACATTCTTTGGTGTCGACCACTCCATTATGGCCTTTATTTTCTCTAGATCCACTGATATCCATTCCTTGGAGATATATGCCCCAAATAATGTATCTGTGATTGAAATAAATCACAATTTTTGAGCTTGGAATAGAAATTTTTCTCCCTTAGAAGTTGTATTACTACAACCAAACATTTTCTCATGCTCTCCTTAAGTCTTTCAGTACACTAATATGTCATCAACAATTACAATGAAAAACTTATCCAAATAGGGACAATGCACACTATTCATTAAGCACATGAACATGGTATGGGCATTAGTAATCCCAAAGGGTACCACTACAAACTCGTAGTGTCCATATCTTGTCCTGAATACAATCTCATGAATGTCCTCCTCCTTGATCCTCACTTGGTGATATCCTAACCCCTGGTCAATCTCGGCGAAAACTGCTTCTTCCCTCAATTGATCAAATATATCATCGATTCTTTGCAATGATTACATGTTATTTATGGTTACCTTTTTTAATTGCATGTAATCAATGCCTAATCCAAGGGTTCCATACTTCCTCGTTACAAACAATATAGTTGCTCCCCATGGAGACACACTCAACCTTGTGTATCCCTTGTCCATCATCTCCTTTAGCTACAATTTTAGCTCCACTAACTTATGCATACTCATCATGTATGGTTCCATGGATGGTGGTGCTACCTGAGGTACCAACTCAATAGAGAAATCTACCTCTTGGTGAGGAGGTAATCTAGGAAACTCCACTGGAAAAAAATTTGCATATCCTTGCGGAACCATATGCCTTTTTATCAATTTACTTTCCTTATTATCTGTTTCACTTCCATCCTTCTCATAACTTAATATTTTTACTAAAAACAACATGCATCCCTCTTTTCTACTGTGCTTGTCTTGCATAGCCGTAATCAGCCTTACCAAAGTAGGATTTTTCCTACTCTATAGAAATCTTCTTTCTCCTTGCTCATCTAAGCATTCAATTTCCTTTTCATAACAATCCACTTTAGTTCTATGCAAATAAAACCAATAGATGCCCAATAATATGATATATGCACCGAATGGAATTATGTTCAAATGTTATTTTTATAGGCATGCCACTAAGCTCAAATGTACATGATCTCACCCAATGATTAGTCTTTCTTTTGGTTTTGGTTTCCACTTGAACTAGCCATGGTTATTTATTCAATTCCTTATCCAAATTTCATTTTTCAACAAGCTCTAGGCCAATATAGTTTTAATTAGAACAAGGATAAATTATAATAGAAACAATTTGATCACACAAATTATATTTTATCTCAATTATAGATGCCCGGTGGTCTATGTAGCAGTAGTCTATGGCTACATAAATCCTGGATAAATCTCGAGCTACACCACCCACTGTGACAACTTCTTGGGAAATGTATATCTTTGATCTAACATTATTTTGATGTGGACATTCCCTCTTCCTATGGTTTTCACCACATGTCCAACACATTAATGGATCTCATCCTTTATTCTTGAGCATCCTTGATGTTGGCTACTACATATTTCTCTTATCAACAACATTAGTTTTATGTTGAAATTGTTTATTATGAGATGGGTGCTTACGTTCCCTCTTGTATGAACCTTTATTAGGCCAATTCTCCTTAATTCCAACATTGTTCCTTTACTTATAGTCACATTTTATTTTTTGCCTTCATTTTTCTTGCTCATAGTAGTGTTTCAACTTCTTGATGGCATCCTTTAGATTTTGAGGTTCCAACAACCCCATTGTCTCTAAATGACATAGGCAGTCCATTAATAAACCTTTGTATATTGGATTTCTCATCCTTGATATATGGTCATACATAAATAGTTCTAATAATTTAGTGGCATATTCATCATTTCTCATTTTCCCCATCTTGAGTTCATAGAACTCTTTTGCCTTTCCATCATTATGGCACTTTGATGAGTATTTCTCTCTTAATTTTTTTTCAAATTTTCTCCAAGTCAATTCTTCCTCAACAATTCCTCCAACATTTTCATGTATTCCCACTATGTGCCTACTTTTCCTTTCAACATGTAGGTGGTAATCCTAAGTTTCATATTTTTAGAATAGTCATGCATTCTAAAACATTTCATCATGTAAGAAACCAAGCTTTTTCCTCTTCGAGTTTCTTCATTTCCCTGTGGGTGGCTTGAATTTATTAAAATCCTTAGGCATGTAATAATTTCCTTCCTTTATCGATGGTGATGATGATTATAATGAGAGTGATGGTTTTTCCTTCTAATAGCAGAAGTAGATAGTCTGCTAGAATGATGCACATATGTGTTGGTTATTCCTCTTGGGGTGCTCAAAGGTGCATTTCCTAGAACAATGTATTCACTTTCATGCCTATGTATCTTCTGGGACCTACTACCATCTTCTCCATTTGTATTCTCTTATGATTCCCGAGGGTTCATCCTATCTCTACGACTGGCCCTCATTTCAGATAACCTTCGTCTCTATAAATCTGAGAGACTTTGTAGGAGGACTGTGTTTATCTCAAATTTTCTCTCTTGAGCTCTTACCAATCTCTCATTATATTCTTTGAAGCTTCTAACTTCATCTTTTAGGCTCCTCAAGATATCCATCCAATATGGAGATTGATTCCCTCCCCCTTGGTCAATCGATCTCTCTTCTTCATTGGCCCTAGCCCTATCACTTCCATTTTTTTATCAATCAGAACTATATTGTACCATTCCATTCCTCATTTATGCTTTTCATCTGTCTTATGTTACTTGTGATGTGTTGTCAACCACACACACTGTTAGATTTTTCGTGTGATAAACAAATAAACACAATAATGATCATGAATCTTGCATTCATGGAACTATGATAGAGATTTCTACTCTGACAGAACAACCATGTTAGTATACCTATGATACTCAATATTTCATCATATTTCAAGCAACATCAATCATTAGCGTATAATTGATAATTAAACAACAAAATTTTACCCATGTTCCCGCTCTCACAGAGCCACTGTAATGGTCCATTTGTAGCAAACAGTTAAATTTAATGAATGATTATAGAAAAACAAAAAATCATTAATTGTAACACATATAACTTCTAAAAATTCTTTACTTTCCCACGGTAGGGCCCATCGAGTCCAAGTTTTGGGCTTGGATACTCTGATACCATCTGTAACAACACCAGCCCACTTACTTACCAATGGGGTGGTTATCTACTTACCCAACTCCTCTAAGTAAAGTTAGAGGAATGGGATGATAATTTTTTTGTTTCTTTAGGTTCATTTTTCTTATCTCTCCTCCTACCAAAGGTATTTAATTTTTTCATTTAAATTTTCCCTTCTTCTAGAACCCCATATCCAGCTTCATGATATATATATATATATATATATATATATATATATATATATATGTCTTCCTCGAAGTCTTATTACCATGTGTAAGAATAATATATGCCATGCACCGGGCATCCAAAGGGTCCCACCATACATTAATATTCAAGCCAATAGTAACTTGCCATGTCACTTGCCTTGATGGTCCTCGTCGACATCACATAATAGACGTGCAGGTTTCGAGTGGATCCCCTGCACATTTAAACATTTGAGCCATCACATGTTGATTCCAACAGGGTAACATCCACGAGCTTTATGAGGGTGGTCACCCCTCAAAATTATTATTATAGGGACACCATTGATCATCAAATCAACAGCTCGCAGTTATTCCAGCGGGTCAAGCCCCTTTTCCAAAATCCACCATAGGCACCCAGGCTTAAGGCAGTTTCTGGTTCCAACGAAACCTTTGGTAGCACATAATGGAAAAAAATGGTACCCATACTTTTGAATGTAGAAATTTTAATACAATTATGTATTACCTGGATTCTCCTGATCTAACAATTATATGCCACTATTAAATATAGAATCCTTCTACTTAAATCTTTGTGGAAATTTAATCACCAATTGCAAACACATGAAGAAATATCAATCACACATAACACAAATGTTTTTAGCAGGAAAGCATAAAGCTAAAAACCCCATTATCATATAATATGTATATATCATGGATCATAAAACAATCTCATACAAAACTCTAATCTAAGAGCTCTCAATACAATATACAATTGTCTCACACTATCATACAAAAATTAGAAAGTACATGTGCCAATTTACTGCCTCCATTGCGCAATCCCTGATGATCAAGAACCTTTGAATGAATCATGCTTGCCTGCATTGACTGTGAAATACTCATAGGCACATCCAATGTGTGTTTGGTTGCAAGTGTGCACCCACTAATGTCACAACTGATAGTCAAACTGTCCCTTTCACCTATCTCTCAACTAGGTCTCCACTAGATCTGACATGCATGTAGTTAACAGTAGTAAACCTTCAGTTGCATGTGAGATAACTCCTTGTGAATTCATTTTAATATTTAATTCACTGGTCTCTCGCTTGTGTATCTTTAGTTACAACTAGTTATAACTAGCACAACTGAGTTTAACTCACTTAACTGAGTTAAACTACTTTACAACTCACATAACTACACATCCAACTCTGTTACAACTTTGTATCACTCAGTTACAATGAAGTCCACTTGCATGTCCCACCAACCAAACTTAGAACTCGAAATTCCTTCAGTCAACTGGTTTTCCACATCAGTTAATTGAAATCAAGTGCTTCAAGAGAATAGATTATTATTTATTGTCTAATTATTATTAAGAGATAATAATAATCGACATGCATTCTATTTTTAGACATGCGATCTAAGAAAAGACTTCGCACATGCATTCTAAAAATAGAACTCCATCCATAAATAGAATTTTATCAACCATCTATAAATAGACTCCCACTATAAATAGAATTTTCTCACCATTCTAAAAATAGACATACACCTAAAAATAGCTTGTGTGGGCCCCACCTAGTGTAGGTGCTTAATTTTCACTAGGATCAAGGATGATGTTTCCGGATGCCAATTTCAGTGTTTCTTGTTGCAACCTTCAACACTCCTTCTCAATAAGAAATTAATGTCTTTGCATGTGAAAATCAACTCCATGCATTCGCCCTGCAACCTTTGCATGCGCCATGCAACTCCATGCATGCGCCCTGCAACTCTTGTATGCAACACCTATCTAGTGTTTCTCGCACATGCAACACTTGGATGCAACACTTATGAAACCGAATAGCCTCCAAAAAATTGAATCATTATAATGCATCTGTCATCAAATTCTTCTAACTTATGCTGGTACCAACTGCAAATGTCTTCAGGAACCACTGCGTTGTTGACCTCTACATCCATGCACTCTACACTTTCTGTCAACTCTGATCCACACTCCAGTATCTGACACTGTCACTTTGATTTCATGTCCTCCTAACATCTGACTGCATCAATCCAACTGATACTACTACTGCTTTACTGTGGGCTCCTCTTAGCTAGGTTCAATTCATTAGATCCACACCATCTGCATGAATCCTGCCCAGAAATTTCTTTTTAGGATTATTCATGCATGTCGCCCCACCTCTCACCTGGTGGTATAGCTGCATGCACTTCCTCTGCCCATCTGGTTTGAAATTTCTCTACATGAGTGGTTGCTCCCACTCCATGATCCTCATCTTATGGTCGCTCCACATCCCAAGGTTCACTCTTACCTACATGCAAATCCTACTCCCTCTCAAGCGTCAATTGCATAACTTTCACACACTTCCCAATAGTAGGAAGCTTAGTAGAAATCCCATCTACATTAAGTCTATAGAGATTCTTAACTTGAATCCCAACCTTCTTGGCTTGCCCTTTTTCTTTGTGTCACATGAAAACTTTTCCTTCACTAAAGACAACATCATAGCCTTTATCCTCTAACATTGCAATTGAGACTAAATTTTTCTTCAAACCTGGAACATGCATAACATCTTTTAAATGAAAGAGTTTACCTGACACCCTCTGAAAGGTAATGGTACCAATTCCAGTCACACTGTATCGTCCATCATCGCCCAACTCAATATGCATCTAGAGATCTTTCTCCTCCAAGTTACTGAAAATTTTCTTATCTCCCATCATGTGAAAGGAAGCACCATTATCCAAGTACCACCCCAATCCCAATGCACTTGACACCATGCATGCGATCAATGAGAATTCAAGCTCAAATTGCGAGGAAAGAGCCTCACCAGCCACAACTCCAACATCCATCTTCTTCTTCTTCTTATGTGGACAATTTGTGACAATATGTCCATACTCGTGACAGTGAAACACTTCACTTTGGACATGTTTTGCTCCTTTCCATCTTCATCGGCCTCAGATTTAGAATGGAATTTATTCCCTTTCCCTTTATTCACCTTGGCAACCAAAGCACAATCCTCTTCGTCATCATGCTTTGATGAAGAGCCATCTCTAGTGTTTTTCCTAAACTCCTCGTGCACTAGATCCGACCACAGTCGTTCCCAATTTGGCAGTTTTTCCCATCCGTTGACAGAGTCTTTATAACTATGCCAACTCTTAGGAAGTCCCAAGAGAGAGAAACACACCAAATAATCATCAGCAACACTTACTCCTACACTCCCAAGCTCATTCCTACATTGGAAGAACTTTGTTAGGTATATCGGAATAGTGTCGTTCTTTTCCATCTTGATCTTTCTGAGTTTATCCTTCAACGCAAATTTCCTATGGTCATTACTGCTTTGGTAAAGATCCATCAAATCCTTCCACATAACATATGGAGTGGCTTTCCCATGTAGGCTTGAGACAATGTAGTCTCTTACACCTTCCAATGGAACCCTCCTGGCCCTTGCTACTTTCTTTTTCCATGCATCAAGTAATGCAACATCTCTTAAAGTAGGCTTAGGAACATCTCTGTCAATGAATCCCTTCAAGCCATTATCTTTGAGCACCACCTCTATCTTGTCCTTCCAAGAAATGTAGTGCATACTCTAACCGCAAACCATTGAAATTGATTTCGATGTTTACTCAACTGACGTACCAAGAAATTCTTGCAACAAATTCGAATTGTTTCCACCAACAAACTCAGCCACTACTTCAATATTGCAATTTTCTTTGTTTTGATACTATGTAGAAATTTTAATACAATTATGTATTTCCTAGATTCTCCTAATCTAACAATTATATGCCACTGTTAAATACGAAATCCTTCTACTAAAATCTTCGTGTAAATTTAATCGTCAATTGCAAACACATGAAGAAATATCAATCACACATAACACAGATGTTTTTACCGGGAAAGCATAAAGCTAAAAACCCCACTATCATATATTATGTATATATAATGGATCATGAAACAATATCATAAAAAATCTCTAATCCAAGATCTCTCAGTAAATATACAATCGTCTCACACTGTCATACAAAAATTGGCAAATACATGCACCAATTTACTGCCTCCACTGTGCAAACCCTGATGTTCAAGAACCTCTGAATGAATCATGCTTGCCTGCCTTGACTGCTCAATACTCATAGGCACATCCAATGTGTGTTTGGTTACAAGTGTGCACCCACTAATGTCACAATTGATAGTCAAATTGTCCCTTTCACCTATCTCTCAAATGGGTCTCCCCTGGATCTGACATGCATGTAGTTAACAGTAGTAAATATTTAGTGGCATGTGAGATCACTCCATGTGAATTCATTTTAAATATTTAATTCACTAATCTCTCACTAGTGTATCTTTAGTTACAACTAGTTACAACTAGCACAACTTAGTTTAACTCACTTAACTGAGTTAAACTACTTTACAACTCACATAACTACACATTCAACTTTGTTACAACTTTGTATCACTCAGTTACAATGAAGTCCACTTGCATGTCCCACCAACCAACCTTAGAACTCGAAATTCCTTCAGTCAACTGGTTTTTCACATTAGTTAACTGAAATCAAGTGCTTCAAGATAATAGATTATTATTTATTGTCTAATTATTATGAAGAGATAATAATAATTGACATCCATTCTATTTTTAGGCATGCGATCTATGAACAGACTTCACACATGCATTCCAAAAATAGAACTCTATCCATAAATAGAATTTTCTCAACCATATATAAATAGACTCCCGCTATAAATATAATTTTCTCACCATTCTAAAAATAGACATACACCTAAAAATATCTTGTGTGGGCCCCACGTAGTGTAGGTGCTTAATTTTCACTAGGATCAAGGATGATGTTTCCAGATGCCAATTTCACTGTTTCTTGTTGCAACCTTCAACATCGAACTCCTCCCTCAGCTAATATAATTCGGTCATGTTGCTCTGCTTTGGTGCCTCAGAATTCCCACTATTTACTAGTCTCTAGTGCTAATAGAAAATGGCCATGTTACTCGATGTGACAGACCTCACCATCCACTAACATATCGAATGGTCATGATGTGTAATGTTCCAAATTTTTATGGAACATTAATTTTTGATAGGAGATGAATAAAATGGGTAGGGGACCCATTCTTTGCATGATTAGAGAATAAAAATCCTCTAAGTATGAAAGAGGATTATGTTGGAGCTGGATTTCACAGCCCCATGTGTGAAAGGAGGTTTTTGCATAAAGGCTTGGCCAAGGTTGACCAAGTCAAACTGTGTTGGCATGACTTGGAAAGCACTATGTGGGACAACGTAGGAGGGAAGATTCTAGAGGGAGGAAACCCTAATTCGAAGTAGGGCCCATGGAGGGGAGGCTCACTTGTTTAAAAGAGGAGCAAGGCAGCCATTGAGAATATCTTTTGATCATTTTTACATCCAAGTCTTGGAGACTTGTTGCTGCCACTTGCTGCTCGGCAGAGCTGTAATGCCTCCGGGCACGAGGGGATCCTATTGAGGATCTCCTCTTCTTATTGAGTAGCTCATGAAGGATTGCACTCCATTCCCCATATTCATACATTCAGGCCATAACTTCAACCATCTACATCAACACAGTGTCTGTAGCAGATATTGTGCAGTGTTGCTGGGTGTTGCTCGGGAGGTTTCCACACACCATCCAGAGCTTGTTTTTCAGTGGAGAGAGGTTATATTCATTGGGAGATCATCAAAGGAGGTTTATGAGAAGATCCCATCATCTTTGGCATCAGGCCAACCACATTCCATCATTGGCAGCTCAGTCCCTCTCTTAGACAGTGTTTTTCTAGGTGAATATTTGCTGTGAGTCATTAGCAGATTTTGGAGGGGAAGTCTCAGGTGAAAGGATCGGCCTTTCACTTAAGATTTTCATTGGAGAAGGGATCTTCATATACAGCAGCTATTTCAGCCTTATCCATCCATTTCCATCTCTTGAGTTGCAGTAGCTAATGCAACTCCGACATTTTTGTATTATAGTGTTTCTGCATAGATTTCAGCCAATCCTCTTAAAGGATTGATGCTATGTATTTTCAGGGGTTGAGATCATGCTTCCCCACTTTATTTGAGCCTCATATTGCTATATCCTTGTATTATTATATTTTATACAACAGTACCTCTATAAACTGTGCAGCCATGGCCTAGGGCTTTATTTATGCAGCTATGTATTTCATGTTTACATGTACAGGTTTCTTGAGGCTTCTAGTACCTTGCTTGAGTGATTATTCTTCCTCAAGATTTGTATTCTTATTGATTCTATGTCATAATATATGATGGCCATTGGATTCTCCGGCATTCTATGTGTTCATGAGTCACTGCTATTTCCATTTGATGTATTTTTTATTGCCGTAACTGCAATGTTGAAGTTATCTTAAGAGATTCCCAATATTGTTGTATTTCCCTATTGGGTATATTGTCCTTTGATAATCACTCTATAGACAGAGTCTTCTAGTGGGCTAGGTAGCCTCTGGAGCTCATCCTTTTTTCAAAGGTGACAAATCTAGTAAATTCCCCTACAGTCTATCTCTAGAATAGATTTTCCTTGTCATTTGACAATGTTTCTGAAAAAGGAACATTACATGATGGTTGGGGTAGATCAAAATTTTGTGTGTGGCTTACTCCTCCCTAACAATGTCACAAGTGGAGGGGGGGGGGGGGGCAGGTGGGGTGGGGCATTCAATAATATCTCAATCATTGATCCCAAAATCTAGATCAAAGGTGTGTACAGGGGGTTTCCTCCCTGCTGACATCACCCTGGGTGGGTGCACATATTTTCGATATCTGATAGTGATCCTCCATCATTTGATTAATGCATAGGGTCTTGCCCCATTAAATTCCTCCATGCCCTAGCACCAACACATGGCACCACTCCATGTCGCACCAGTTCCACACATCACCTTGATTGGTCCATGTAACCCTCACTATCTCACCCCAACGCACTATCCCGACGTTCTATCGATTTCTCTTTTGCACACCTCCAGGATATGGCCTCTAGGAAACATGGATATTTTTGGCCATCCCTTCCTCTTATCACTACTTCCAATTGGCCCAAGTGTACATAACACCACGCCATCTCAATGCTAATTATCCCAACACTCTCCTTCAAAATTTACAGGATAATGGCCAGTGGGATGAGTTGTCCCGGGGGCTCTATTCCCAACCATTGGAATCGCCCTCTATCTCCAAGCTATAGACCTAGCTGTTCCAATGCCCCATCACTCAATCATGATAATGCATAATATAAGCACTCCATTTAGGAGCTTCCACTTCTAGGGTTACCTTTGGACATTGTTTGTGTGATCAAAACCATAAGTTAAGGTGAAGTTAAGTTTCCTTCCTCACTTTGTTGCAAAACTATGCTTGGAACAACTTTGATATAGCCTGATGTGAGGGTATTACAAAGGTACGCATGGTTTCCTTCCTCACTTTGTTGCAAAACTATGCTTGGAACAACTTTGATATAGCCTGATGTGAGGGTATTACAAAGGTACGCATGATACACTTAGTCTTGAACCCAATGGTTTTTCCTAGGGGTTGGTTCGTGGCTGTGCACATCACCATTTTTTCATGGATTCTCCTATGGTTCAGCTACGATGGATTTGTAGACATCTGGATCTACACCAACATTCAACCATGCCCACTATGGCCTAATTGGTTATTACATGCACTACACCTCCTAATCCCTTAGGAGTTGTAAAATACCAAAAGTTCCCTAAGGAGATCAACACTCCCTGATGATCTACAGGTCAAGGGGAACTTAGAGGCTTGCAATTCCTTGACCAAAAACACTGTGGAACTTGTCAAATACCTACAATATTGCTGAAATTTGAGAAGCCTTTGATGTAAAGTCTCAGGTTATTACAACTAAAGAAGGAAGCCATCCTCTACATCATCACATGCCCTATAAACTAATTCACATGGTTATGTGTGTGTGTGTGTGTGTGTCTATATATATATATATATATATATATATATATATATATATATATATATATATATATATATATATATATATATATATGTAATGTCTCTATCAAACAGGTTGTCTTCATTGTAACTTTGAATTTGTAATAAAACTTTCAAATATCAAATATATTAATAGTTAAATCTTATTCTTATGGACCATTCTGATGCCTTTATCTGATGTACATTTTTATTATCTACTTTGCCATAGTCTAACTCAGGTGTATAGGGACCCTTTCAATGCTTATAACATTTCATATCATTATCAATCATTCATGCTATATCAATAACACATTTTTTTATTTCTCAAACCATGCAATTCCAACTCAAGAATGTTTCATACTCACACACCATTTCTATCAAGAAAATGAAAACACATGCTCATTGACATTTATATGCACCAATTACAATCTAGAAATGCAAACACGTGTTCATTAACACTGCAATCACATAAAAATACTTAACTTGGAATGTACTAGGAAATTGAGTCTAGGACAAGGACTCTACACCCAACCTCAAACAACTGCAACTAAGAACACTTACATTTTTCACCCCCAAGCCAGATTCCAAATATTGAGGGGCTTGCTCCAGGGATTATGGCGTCAACTTCCAACTGAAACAAGGATTCCAAAGGACCTCCTTCCTCCACCCACTAGCCACTCAATAGTTAAATAATATACAGGGAATCTATGTTGAGATTCAACAAGATGATGAGCTTAGTGAAAAGAGTTGCCTTCACTAAGTGGGCCCGCGGGCTATTTTTGGTGCAAGTCTATTTTTAGACTATGTCTATTTTTAGACATAATGATCATATTTCAGAAGTTGCAGGATGCTATTTGTGGATGGTTGATCAAGTTGGAAAAATAGATGAAATTATATTTTTAGAATATTGGGAAAAGTCTATTTATAGATCGTCAATCTAAAAATAGATGCATGTCGATTATTATTAGCTCTTAATAATAATCGGACTCTAAACAATAACTTATTCTCTTGGAGCACTTCAGTTCAATGCACAGATGTGGCATATCAGCTGACAGAAGGAATTATGCTATTCCTAAGGGTTTACTGGAGCTAATGCCTGGAGGTCTCAGTTAGAACTCAAGTGGCAGAGTTATGAAACAGTTGGAAGAAGTAGTTATGGAGTTGTATTTAGTTTAACTTAGTTAGACTCAGTTGAGATAGTTGTATCTAGTCTAACTGATTGATACACTAGTGAGAGTGGAGTGAATTAATTATTTAATTAATTCACAAATAATAACTCATTAATCAACTGAACAATACAATAGTTAACTATATTGCATGGCAGTTTTAGTGGAGACCAGTGGAGAGATAGGTGAAAGGGCAAGATAGACTACTTGTTGTGACTATAGTAATGCATTGATTGCATCACACACACAGTGGAGATGCCAATGAGGATTCTGTAGTCAAGGATGGATTAATTCAAATTAATTCAGAGCTATTCTTCAGCAGAGATTGCGCAGTGGAGGCAGGCTAGCAGGTGGCAAAGATCAGTGCATGGATTTGCAAGATTGGGCCTGATTAGTGTATGACGATTGTACTGTACTGAGAGCTTGTGATAAGATTTGTATGTTTGTCTGATATTGTCATATGATCTCCATGTTACATAATATATAGTTGGGGTTTTCAGCTTCAGGATTTCCTGGTTAAAAACTGTGTTATGTGCAATTGCATATTTTTGTTGTGTGCAATTAATTTTTCCGCAAAAGATTAACAAGTGGAATAGATTCAGTATCTTGCATAAAGCTAAATAGTGTGAGATCAGGTGGATCTTGGACATATGCATGCTTAGTGCATATAATTTCTATATGGAATCAGAGGATTGTTGATTGAAGATTGCAATTTTGAAGTGAGTTTGTGTTGGTGGACAATTCGAATTTGCTATAGAAGATTCTTGGTGCAGAAATTGAGTATACATTGAAATGTATTTCAACAGGTTGAGATTGGAGTATGCCCTTGATGGGAGCTCGAATTACATAGCCTGGAAGGATAGGATGGAGGTGGTGCTAGAGGATAATGGTCTGAAGGAGTTCATCGATAGCGATGTTCCTAAGCCGGGATCTAGCGATGCTGCATTACTTGATGCATGGCAAAAGAAGACAGCAAATACGAGAAGAATTCTGTTGGAAGGTGTGAAGGACCATATTGTGTCCAGCCTTCACAGGAAAGCCACTCCATTATTAATGTGGAAGGCTTTGACAGAAATTTTCCAAAGCAGAAGTGACCAAAGGAAGTTGGTGCTTAAAGACAAGCTCAGAAAAATAAAAATGGAGAAAGGCGACAGTATTCCAAAATACCTCATGAAGTTTATCCACTGCAAGGATGAACTGGGAAGTGTGGGGGTTACTGTTGATGAAGAAGACTTGGTGAGCTTGCCTCTCCTTGGGCTTCCGAAGAGTTTGCATATCTACGAAGACTATGTCAATGGACGAGAGAAACTGCCAGGATGGGAGCGACTTTGGTCAGATCTTGTGTAGGAGGAGATAAGGCAGGGTACCAGGGATGGATCTTCATTGAAGAATGAAGATGAAGAGAATTTCGCTTTGGCTGCCAAAGCAAGGAAAGGGAAGGGGAAGAAATCTTCTTCAAAATCCGGTGCTAAAGGCAAGAAGCAAGATTTTTCCAAAGTGAAGTGTTTTCACTATCACGAGCATGGACATTTCGCCACTAACTTTCCACAGAAGAAGAAGAATAAGAAGGTTGCTGGATTTGCATCTGGAGAGGCCTTAGCCTTGTAATTTGAGCTGGATTTTTCCTTGATAACATGCTTGGTTTCAAGTTGTATGGGATCGGTGTGGTATCTTGATAGTGGTGCGTCTTTCCATATGACGGGAGACAAAGAGTTGTTTAGTGACTTGGAGGAAAAGGACCTCCAGATGCATATAGAGATGGGTGATGATGGTCGGTACAGTGTGACTGGAATTGGGACCGTTACCTTTGAGAGGGATTCCGGTAATTCATTCTTGTTGAACAATGTCATGCATGTTCCAAGTCTGAAGAAGAACTTGGTCTCAGTTGCAATGCTGGAAGACAGAGGTTATGATGTTGTTTTCAGTGAGGGAAAAGCCTTCCTTCGACATAAAACAATGGGTCAAACCAAGAATATAGGTGTTCGAATTAAGAATCTCTACAAGCTGGAGGTAGATGGCCGCGCTGCAATGGTGGGCAAAGCAGAAGAAGTGGTGAGCCGGGATGAAGGCGAATTATGGCACAGGAGATTAGGCCATCTTCACCATGGCGCTTTGAAGATTTTGTAGCAAATTTCTACTAGACTTCCCAAGGGTACTCTTGTGCAGTCAGATCAGTGCAAAGGATGTACAATGGGTAAGTTTGTGAAGACCACCTTTCATGAGAAGGAGAACCATGCTTCGGTGATCCTGGAGAGAATTCACACAAATGTGTGTGGACCATTCTTGGTTGCTTCAACAGCAAAACATAGGTATTATGTGATATTTGTTGATTATTATTCTCGTATATGTTGGATCTTCTTCATGTAGAAGAAGAGTGAAATGTTCTCAAAGTTCTGTGAGTTCAAGGCATTGGTGGAGAAGGAGCCGGGGAAGCAAGTGAAAGCTCTACGAAGCGATAATGGTGGTGAATATATCTCGGACGAATTCAAATAATTCTGTAGCAAATAAGGAATTCGAAGAGAACTCATAGCGCCTCATAACCCACAGAAGAATGGGGTCATGGAGAGGAAGAACAGAACGATCATGGGTGCTGCACGAGCGATGCTGCATGACTAGGGCCTACCGATGCACTTGTGGGAGGAAGCATGCAACAATGCGGTTTATGTGCAAAACCATTGTCCTCATAGAGTACTTGGCATGAGTACACTTGAAGAAGATTTTACTGGTAAGAAGCCTAATATTTCTCATTTGAAGATTTTTGGCTCACCTATTTACATTCATGTGACAAAGGACACCAGGAAGAAGCTCGAGCTGACTGTAGAATTTGGGATATTTGTGGGGTACACAGACACACCCCATAATTATCATGTGTATTTTCCAGACAGTCAGATGAATGTTGTGCGACGGGATATAAAATTCAATGAGGTGAAAGCCATGAAGTTGTCGCTTGAGAGGGAGCTACACTTGCATGTGGAGGAGGAACTTCTTGTTCCCAAAGATGAGCCTCTGGTTGTGGATCATCCACAGGAGGAGATTCATGGAGTGGAGGAGTCCACTCATGCAGAACCAAACATCAGACAAGGCAGAAAGCATACCACAGAAGTTGAGATACTGAAGCTTGATGCGGCACAGAATGTAGGAGTCCCTACATCACAGCATAGACAAAGACAATCACCTGATTGATATACTGGATACATGGCTCTTATGAGCAAGTGTATCATGACAGAGCCATATTCTTTCGAAGAAGCAGTGTAGGAGCCCACATGGGTAGATGCCATGGTGGAGGAGTATGACTCCATTGTCAGAAATACTTCTTGAGAGATTGTTCCAAGGCCGGTGGGAAAATCACTTGTAGGATCAAGATGGATCTACAAGGTAAAGCAAGCTACTGATGGGAGTGTCGAGAAGTATAAGGCAAGATTTTTTTCCCAGGGATTCTCATAGATTGAGGGGATTGATTATGAAGAAACCTTTGCACATGTCACACGATATTCTTCCATACGGACCATCCTTGCTCTCTCAGCACAGATGGGTTGGCACATTCATCAGATGGATGTGAATACTGTGTTCCTTAATGGGATCATTGAGGAAGTGGTGTACATTAAGCAGCTTGAAGGATTTGAGATCTTCAGCAGCGAGTCACATGTGTGCAGGCTTAAAAGTGCGTTGTATGGGCTGAAACAAGCACCCTGTGCTTGGTACACTCAGATCGACAGCTATTTCACTGGACTTGGCTTCACCAAGTGTGAGGCGGATGCAAACCTATACCAGATTGTGGTGGAGGGTAAGCTTTCAATCATTGTACTTTATGTTGATGATTTAATACTAATAGGTGATGAGCAGTTGATACACTCATGCAAGGCAAATATTTCAAAGGAGTTTGAGATGAATGATTTGGGCCTCCTTCATTATTTCCTTGGATTGGAAATATGGCAGCGGGAAGGTGAACTGTTTGTGTCTCAAGGCAAGTATGTCCGGGAGATACTGGAGAAGTTTTACATGCAAGGCTACAAGCCTATCAACACTCCTCTTTCAGGAAATTGGAAGAAATAGGATGCTACATCGGCAAAGGTAGTGGATGCCACTGTTTATTGATAGCTGGTGGGTTCACTCATGTATTTAGTCAATACAAGACTGGACATATGCTATGCGGTGAACCAACTTTCACAAGCTATGGTTAAGACTACCAAGCTCTTTTGGAAGGTGGGAAAGCGTGTCCTGAGATATCTCAGGGGCACATCTGAGTATGGTTTATGGTACAGATAGACGAATGAGGTGAAGTTGCATGGCTTCACGGATTCAGATTGGGTAGGAAGCCCAACAGACAGAAAAAGCACATCAGGAGGGATTTTTAGTATCATATCTAGTAGTTTCTTGGTACAGCAGGAAACAAAGATTCGTGGCACTCATTTCAGCAGAAGCAGAATACATGGCAGCAAGTTTAGCTACATGTGAGGCTATCTCGATGAGGAAGATTCTGGTTGGTTTGTTTGGTTCACATTTAGATCCCATGGTGATACATTGTGATAATCAAAGTTGCATTAAAATCTCGGTTAATCCTATGTTTCATGATAGATCTAAACATATTGATATCCGGTATCATCATATCAGAGATTGTGTGCAGCAGAAGATCATGTTGCTTCAGTACATTCCTACGGAGGATCAGGATGTAGATATTCTGATGAAGGTGCTGACCAGGAGCAAATTCGAATACCATAGAAGTAGGATCGAGGTGAAGGATAATCCCTATCTTGTTGAGAGGGAGTGTTGACATTCAACAAGATGATGAGCTTAGTAAAAAGATTCGCCTTCAGTAAGTGGGCCCGCAGGCTATTTTTGGCGCAAGTCTATTTTAGACTATGTCTATTTTTAGACATGATGATCATATTTCAGAAGTTGCAGGATGTTATTTGTGGATGGTTGATCAAGTTAGAAAAATAGATGAAATTCTATTTTTAGAATATTGGGCAAAGTCTATTTATAGATCATCAATCTAAAAATAGATGCATGTCGATTATTATTATCTCTTAATAATAATTGGACTCTAAACAACAACTTATTCTCTTGGAGCACTTCAGTTCAGTGCACAGATGTGGCACATCAGCTGACAGAAAGAATTACGCTATTCCTAAGGGTTTACTGGAGCTAATGCATGGAGGGCTCAGTTAGAACTCAAGTGGTAGAGTTCTGACACAGTTGGAAGAAGTAGTTATGGAGTTGTATTTAGTTTACCTCAGTTAGACTCAGTTGAGCTAGTTGTATCTAGTCTAACTGATTGATACACTAGTGAGAGTGGAGTGAATTAATTAGTTAATTAATTCACAAATAGTAAATCATTAATCAACTGAAAAATACAGCAGTTAACTACAGTGCATGGCAGTTTTAGTGGAGACCAGTGGAGAGATAGGTGAAAGGGCAAGATAGACTATCTGTTGTGACTATAGTGATGCATTGATTGCATCACACACACAGTGGAGATGCCAATGAGGATTGCACAGTCAAGGATGGAGTAATTCGAATTCATTTAGAGCTATTCTTCAACAGAGATTGCGCAGTGGAGGCAGGCCAGTAGGTGGCAAAGATCGGTGCATGGACTTGCAAGATTGGGCCTGATTAGTGTATGACAATTGTACTATACTGAGAGCTTGTGATAAGCTTTGTATGTTTGTATGAGATTGTCATATGATATCCATGTTACATAATATATAGTTGGGGTTTTCAGCTTCAGGCTTTCCTGGTTAAAAACTGTGTTATGTGCGATTGAATATTTTTGTTTATGATTCACATGTGTGTGCAATTAATTTTTCCACAAAAGATTAACAAGTGGAATAGATTCAGTATTGTTTGGTCAATTTAGTGTGTCCTAAATTGCTACATTGATTTTTCAATCCGGGATTCGTAAGCTGACGAAGTGTGGCACACTATATGTGCAAGATAACCTATCTCTTACTTTTTGTCATTTTTGGTTTCTTGGAAATTCTAAAAGACAAGTATGGATATAAATTTTCAAGGCAATGATGTCTTTTATAATGATTTTCTAAACTTCAAAAGGATTTTAAAACATTCAATGACAAAATTAATTCCTCAAAGAAAATGAAATTGCATCACTATTCTAGTCAAACAAACAATGAACTATTGATCATGAAACTCATTATCCTTGCTGCTGTCCAAATACAAAAGAAACTATGCTCAAAGAAATCCAAGAATTGCAAGCAAAGTAAAGCTAAAATCAAATTACATCAACTCATATTCGGACCCCTCACCATTAGTCTCGCTATGGCTTTCGGAGGTAATCATAAAAAACTTGAGCAATCTGATATCTAATTTTTAGAAAAGTAAACTAATATCAAATTACACACTCATACTTCAATCCCTCACCATTAGTCTCGCTATGGATTTCGGAGGTAACTGATAATGACATGAGCAATTTAATATCTAACTTGCAAAAAAGTAAACTAATATCAAACTACACACTCATACTTCAATCCCTCACCATTAGTCTCGCTATGGCTTTCGGAGGTAACTGAAAATGACATGAGTAATTTAATATCTTATCTAACTACTAAAGAAAATGTGCAAGATTGAAATAAACAAAACAGTGCTGGAATTAAAAAAAAACTAAGAAAAATAAATTAGCAGAAGGACGAGATGGATTCCATGTCATTAGTCATTGTAAAATTATATGCAAATGCCCGGGCCGCCTATTGTAATCTGGAACAAAGACACTGATCAGTTAATTAACAGTATAAAACATGAAAATTATGGACATAAATGAAATGTGAATACCATAAGAAATGTAATATGTACATGTAAATAACTATGGAATCATGAACGTAAGGAAACAGAGCATGAAACTATACAATAATAAACAAAACCTCAGCGTGTGCAGGGGCCCTCTGCACAAACCTCGGGCAACAGCTATCAACCTCGAATTACGTTTAGGAACAGAGTCTTCTCATATATTCAAATTGCAGTCATAACAAAGAAATAATGTCACGACACAGTGGGAAAATTACATTACAGAAGTCATCATCGAAGCTAACTACTATGCGTATGAGAAAGCATTATTTATAATAGAGGATGACATAACTAATTCCATACACTCTGCGCTGATAGAAGACACGTAAACAACCACGTCCAGAAATCTAGCATTATGGTTGTCGTGAAGATTAAATCTATGGAAAGTGGTTATTGGATTCGGCTTATGGAGCCGTTTACAGGTGTTGATACGTCCCCAGAGATTTAGGAACGGCCACGCAAGTCTTCACGTGGTGCAAAACAGAGTTCTGTCACCGTAGGACTCTCAGGTTGACCACCGCTTGGCTCCCTTTGACCACGGCCTTCCTTGGTGAATTCGACTGAGCCAATAGGACTCGATCCATGTCCATGTCATTTCTAACTTGCCCATGTCGCTCGATTTTCCTGAAGACACCTGCAATATAGACTTCAACAAAATGGCTGTGGAAAGTTGAAGCAGCTGCGGAAAGTGACAAGATTCCGCAACTCAATGAGAAAAAATATAATTCAAACAGCAGACACAAAACATAGTTAAAAACCACTTTAAATGCTCTTTTATGATTAATATGCAATGATGTTGATGACTTAGGAGGTTCAGGTAAATGGAAAAAGTCTAGAAAGGTGTATAGGAAAGATGCAAGTTTGGGACTCAACATACCCCCACTGTGAAGGTGTTGCATGTCCCCATGCAACCAAAATTTCGATCATCCTCCTTCAATCCATATGCTCTGATACCTCTTCCAGTACATCCAATCCTCTTCTCCTCTTTCTTGGTGCTGCTAACACTCTGGGCTTCTTCATCAAGCATCTGAATTTAAGATTTATCAGTGCCCTACTTATTTTCTTGCATTTCTTCTTCAATTTTCTGTTCTTTTTGTGCCATAGTTCCAGATGTAGCATAGTATTATCATGAATGATCTTGTCCAATATGCTTTGCTCCCTTAATGCTTCATTTTCATTTTTAATATGTCTATTTAAAACCTCCAACTCAAAGATTTCTTGTTTCAACGATTGGACTAGAGCTTCTTGAACTATGTGAGGCTGAGTGGATGAAGTGTTGGGGCCCGTGGCTGTCTTTTCTAAAGACTCTATGTAATCATACACCTCCTGCTGTTTTGGATCTATCTCGGGTGTCGTTTTCCTTGGGCTGTCCCCAGAATGCTGTGGAGGAGAATCGACTTCAAAATCTGGCCGAAAAGGGCTCATGTCCACATCCTGAGGACTAATTTCAACGTCTGGTTGAGAATGAGATGGACTAAGGTCAGCTGAAGTTTGTTCAGGTGTTCCTTCTCCCAAATCAATAAAATGGGGTCCTTTTGTTTGTGTTTTTCTCCACTTTCCTTTAAGCCTATTGCTCCTTCTTACATACTGTGGACTACTATCTTTTCCTTTCTGTTTTTCTTTTCCTTTCTTCTTGGCCATGGTTGACTGTTGCTGAAGATGAACTAGTCTCTCAAACAATACTTGATGGTCTTCTTCTGAGGAAGGGGTTTGATGCATAGCTTCAGTGCTTCTTTTCTCTTTTGGTTTTGTTGGCTTTTTACCCACAGTCTCATCCTTCCTCCTTCTAGACAGTCTTTCTTCCCTACTAGTTCTTTCAACTGTGTTAGTAGGAGTGCTTGGAGTTTTATCACTTGTTCTCTTTCTTATACTTCTTTTTAATGTACTGCCTTCAGGGGTTTCTTGAGGTTCCTCAAAGAAATTTCTAATTGAAAACTGTTCCCAAGTATCCTTTTTCTCCTTTAATTGTTTTTCTATCAAATTTTTCACAAGTCCATGGTGATACAAATGTGGTTCTACGTCCCCCAGATGCTTTTGGATGGTTACAGACATCTTTTTCAAACTGTTTAATAGAAAATATGGCAAATTGAGGGTCTGGTTGTCTAGAAAATTCATCAACAGTCGGGTATGATACCAAAACGTCCCTCATAGGTGATAAACTTTTGAATAATTATCAACAAACTGGCCCATTCCTCTTTTAAAGCATGAACAGGAATTCCCTTTTTGAAAATGGTGATGTCCATACCTGGGTTATGTAGGATCACTCTCCAGACTTCCTCACCAATGCTCTTGTTCTTGAACCAGCGTTCACCTTCTTGAGGAAGTTCTGTAGCAACTGCTATGGATGCCTCAGTCACTGTAAATTTGAGGTCCCCAATTTCTACCTCCAGACCGTTGAAAGACTTCGCAAAAGCTTTTGTTATCTCTTTATTGTAGCCTTTAAATTTCTGAATAAACCGAAGCCATTTTGCCTTCTTCAAGATGTCTTTGATTTGCGGGTATCCTTCCATAAATTTGGGTCCCTCTGGTTCTGCCCTCAACAACTTACCCATCCTTCCTTCAATTGTTTTTAAAACTCGTCTACGTGAGGAGGGTTTAGCGGAGGTAGGACGGTTGAATTAACGGAAATGAACAAGGTTTATGAAGATGACCAGTGACTGTAAGTGGATATCAGAGAATGGGTACACGGAATGAAGCGGAACAGAGAACGAAATGGGGTGAATGCTTGTGTGAGCACGGTGGAAATGCAGCCGTGAGTTCAATAAAACAGTAGGGGTAGTAAAGTGCATCCGGAAATATTTAAATTGGGTGGCTGCAGAATAGACGCAAACACGTTTATGAAACGGCTACGGATTTTATGCGGCTGGGAGAAGCCGTAGTCAAATCAACCACGTTCCATAATTACAGGTGGAGTATATTAGCCGAACATGAGTGAAGACCGGAGGTTTGATTATGAGGCCATTTAAACATGAATGCAAGGATTGTGGGGGAATCGTATAGAGATCGTGGAATGGTTATGAAATCATCAACACAATCATTGCATATAATGGAGCTATGGTTTATAACTATGTGAAAATGTGCTTTGAATGCCATTTGAAATAAATTTCTACTCATACCTTGGAATTCTTGCCATATTTCATTAGTCTTCAATCAGTTGCTCCTCATTGATGCTTTTGAATGCCTCGTGTCTTCATAATATGTCCTCATACCTGCATTTGATTTCATGACTGTTGAACTAACATTTGACTGTAAATTTTTGAAAAACAGAGTAGTGGCTGCGGAAACTGCTTTTGACTGCGGAAAC
Source organism: Pinus albicaulis (assembly GCA_034641835.2). Classification (NCBI taxonomy): domain Eukaryota; kingdom Viridiplantae; phylum Streptophyta; class Pinopsida; order Pinales; family Pinaceae; genus Pinus; species Pinus albicaulis. The sequence continues at coordinate 1,360,266,634 of CM076570.1, forward strand.
TGGTGTCAGCTGCGGAAACTGACACAACAATTATTTGGGTGAATGGAGATGGATAAATGATAGCTGACTGAATGAAAATGGTCATGAAAGAAAATTTTATTGGTGAAATGAAATGAAATAGATGAAAATGGAGTGAAATGAAATGAAGTGGAGTGGAATGAAATGGAATGAAGTGGAATGAAATGGAGTGGGTTGTCATAAAACTTGTAAAATGAGAAAGAAAGGGAAAATATAAGGTGTCAGGTGTTCCTGATTTTCACCCTACATTTTCTGTATAAGACTGCCAATCAGTGATTGGTTTTCAGGCTTATACAATTATTATTATTATTATTATTATTTTTAACTAAAAAGAACAAAGGCTAGGCTGATGGAGAAGAAGGATTCTTCTTCACCAACCTTATTGCAGAATTATCTTGAAAATTTTTGACAAATTCCTCTTTTGAGAGTGGCTTATGATAGATCTTTAATATATGGCCATTCACAATAAGAGGAGTTTGAAATTCATCAATGGTCTTGATTCTTACCGCTCCATTGCTAAAGATCTTGTCAATCTCATATGGCCCAAGCCAATGAGTCTGAAATTTTCCTTTAAAATCTTTAAACTTGGAGTCAAATAGCAATGCCCAATCTCCCTCTTGAAACTTCTTCTCCTTGATGTATTTGTCATTCCATTTAGCTCTTTGATATTGAACTAGATCAGTTCTTAGAATTGCCTCTTGTCTGATCTCATCTAGCTCATTCAACTGCTCCATTCTATGATTTTGGGCTTCTGATAGATCCATCCCCAACTGAACTACCATCTTGAAGGTTTTGACTTGGAACTCAATGGGGAGCAGGACTTCTTTCCCATAAACAAGTTCATAGGGAGAATGTCCTGTTGTATTTCTCCATGTAGTTCTGTAGGCCCACAAGGCTTCAGGAAGCCTTTCTGCCCAATCTCTTCTATGTAGATGAACAGTTTTGGTGATGATACTTTCGAGAACTTTGTTGGTAGACTCCACTTGACCATTCGCTTGCGGATGGTAAGGAGTAGATCTTCTGTGCTTGATTTTGTATTCTTCCATCAGCTTCTCCACCAGGTTGGATGTGAATTGGCTTCCCTGATCTGTCACAATTTCTCTTGGAACACCAAAGCGAGTAAAAATATCCTCATAAATAAAATTAACAACTGAATTTTCAGTAGCAGACACTAATGCTTTGGCTTCTACCCATTTAGTAACATAATCAGTACAAAAAAATATATACTTCTTTTGCTTAGATGGTGGATTAATAAGTCCAATGAAATCTAAAGCCCATTTTTCAAAGGGTTCGATGAGTACCTGTGGTTGCAATGGCATTTCATTTGAAAGGGTAGGTTTCCCTACTCTTTGGCAGCTGCCACACCTTTTGACATATTGTTTTGCATCTTTGAAAAGGGAAGGCCAATAATATCCTAAAGAGAGGATTTTATAGGCTGTCCTTTTGTCAGCAAAGTGTCCACCGCATGGTTCATCATGACATGCCTTGAGGATATCAGGCATTTCATCCTCCCTGACACATCTTCTGATCACAAGATCTAGCCCTGTTTTAAACAATTCGTTAGAAATCCATGAAAATTTTGAACTCTCCTGAATAATCTTTCTTCTTTCACCTGGAAATAAATGTGGAGGAAGTTTCCCTATAACCAAATAGTTAGCAATATCTGCATACCAAGGGGTCTTAGTAGTTACTGCAAACAAGTATTCATCAGGAAACTTATCCTCTACAGGAGAATCTTCTTTAGTATTCTGAATCCTAGACAAGAAATCAGCTACTGTATTTTGTTTCCCTAGTCTATCCAACACAGTAATATTGAATTCCTGCAAAAGTAAGAGCCATCCTGTCACTCTGCCATTAGTAACAGGTTTGTTCATTAGATATCTAATCGGAGAATGATCAGTATGAATAAAATTTTCATAGCCTGTTATATAATGTCTAAACTTATTGATTGCATGAACAACATCTAAAAACTCTTTTTCAGTTACAGTATAGTTCAACTCAGTAGGAGTCAAATTTTTACTGGTATAGTAAATGGCATAAGGGACTAAATCCTTTTGACCCAACACAGCTCCTAGAGCTGTATCTGAAGCATCTGTAGAAATATGGAAAGGGAGTTTCCAATTTGGTCCTCTCAAGATAGGTTCTTCAGATATTCTTGTTTTCAAAGTTTCAAAGGCTAATTGACACTCAGGATCCCATTTGAATTCACAGTATTTTGTAAGCAATTTGAAGAGTGGAGATGCTATTTTAGTGAAGTTTTCTATAAATCTTCTATAGTATCCAGTAAATCCTAGAAAACTTCTAACATCTCTTTGACAATTTGGAATAGGCAACTTGGAGATGACTTCAACTTTTGATTTATCAACTTTAATCCCATCACCTGAGATATGATGTCCCAAAACAATACCTTCAGTAAACATCATAAAGTATTTTTCATGGCTTAGTGAAAGGTTTGTTTCTTTACATCTTATAAGGACCTTTTCCAAATTTTCTAATGCCTCTTCAAATGAATCACCATAAACTGTAAAATCATCCATATAAACCTCTACACAATCATGGATTAGATCAAAAAAAATTCCCAGTACTGCTCTTTGGAATGTTGCGGGTGCATTACATAACCCAAAAGGAAGCACTCGATAGGCAAAATTCCCCCATGGACAGGTAAATGTGGTCTTATCTTGATCTTCAGGTGCTACCTGAATTTGATTATAGCCACTAAAACCATCCAAAAATGAAAAGTACTTTTTGCTTGCTAATGTATCTAATACCTGATCGATAAAGGGCAAAGGAAAGTGATCCTTCAAAGTTGCTTTGTTCAATTCCCTGTAATCAATGCATACCCTCCATTTACCATTCTTTTTAGGTACTATAACCAAAGGAGAAACCCATCGGCTATCTAAAATTGGATAAATGAAGTTTACATTGAGTAGTTTTTGGAGCTCTTCTTTCACTATCTCCCTAAGGTTTGGATTCATCCTTCTTTGAGGTTGTCTGATTGGTCTACTATTTTCCTCAATATAGATATGATGGATGCAAGTCTTAGGATCAATACATTTCATATCAGTATACTCCCATGCAAATGCAGTAGAATGTTTTTGCAAGATTTTGGTTAGTTCTTCCTGTTGTGACTTTTCCAAATTTTTGTTGATATTCAATGTTTTTCCTGGAAAAATCTCAATGGTAGAACTACCAAACTCTTCCATAGAGTAAAGAGACATTTGTCTTGATGATAAATATTCAATGTTAGATTCCAACTGAAATTGTGTGGGGTCATATTCTGAAGATGTCTTAAAATTTTCTAATGTGTTCAGAATTTGACTATCCTCACTGATTTCAGAAATGGTAAAGACAGGTTGTATAGTGTCCTCATCATCGACCCATTCATTGTCTCCTACTTCTGTGATTGCTTTTGCTGGAGGATACAAATTGAATTTCTTTGTTGAATTACCATTAGAAATGTACATATCCCCAGATCTACAACTAATGAAAGCATAAGCTATGGCTAGCCAAGGTCTTCCTAAGATAAGTGGGTGCCCACCTAGATTACTCTTGGGAGTCAAGATCATAAAATCTAATGGATATTCCCAAGAATCTAAGGAGACTGGAATATCTTCTAATACACCATCTGGTTTGATAATTGATCGATCTGCAAGTTGCAGTAAAGTAGGTGTAAAAAGAAGATTAGGAAGTTTTAGCTGTTCCATAGTCTGTCTACTCATAATGTTGATAGCAGCCCCTAAATCAATCAATGTGTTTGGAATTTCTATCCCATTTATATGTGTCTTGACAATTGGACTACCTGGATCTACATACTTCTGCATGGTAATTTTTCCCATAATGATATCTGCAATTTTTCCTACCAGGTGGATTCTTCTTGTATCTCTTAGTTTCCTTCCTGGTCTTTTGAGACTCAACTCCTTTATTGTTTTTGCTAGAATAGGAATCTCTTTGATGGCTTGTAGCAAGGGAATCTTGATACAAACATTCTTTAATTCATCTAGAAAATTATAGTTAGGCAACAAGATTTGTTTTTCCACCCCTTTATCAATTTGTAATCTTTCAGGAAAAGGAGGTGTGGATGAAGATGCAGGTTGCTCAACTATAGGATTTGTGGGGGTTAATTTTTCTTTCTCTTTTTGGATGTTTGAATTTTGAAGAGATGCTTCCTCAGAATCCTCATTGACTTTAAGAGAGTCCTCCTTAGAGGTATCCTGCTCTTGGACATCTATAGAAGGTTTTTCTAAAACTCTACCAGACCTGAGTTGTACATCATTGAGAGGAACAATCATATAGGTAGGAAATTGTTGTCCTTCTATCATGTAAGTATTCTGAGGATTTTTATTGTTAGGATTTTGCAATGGCTGAGATGGAAGTTGATTTGTCTTTTGTTGGAATGGGAGCATGAGTTGAGAATTTGGATTTTGTTGAGAAGGTTTTTGTTGTGGAAATGGCAATGAAAGTTGTGGATTTGGGTTTGGAAGTTGTGGAGCTTGTTGATTTTGAAAAGATGGAGGATATTGATAAAATTGAGCAAATCTCCCATAAGTATTTTGCATACCTAGTGCCCATGATTGATATGAATTTTGAGGTTGGGGCCAAGGTTGTTGCCAATGATTCCAATTTGGTGGGGGTTGAAAATTCATAGGGTTGTTAAGCCCTTGAGTTTGTTGCCCCTGCCAAGGTCTTCTTGCAACAAAACAGAGAGATTCTATTGAATTCGGATCTTCTTGAAAGACAACTTTGAGTCCAGGAATTGAAGGACAATCCTTGGTCTCATGATTCTCTGAGCAAATCATACATGTTTCTACAACTTTTTCATCCAAGGGACATTTTCTTAAAGCATGTTTCTTCCTACATTTGGGACAAAAGATGGCTAGAGCATCAGTTTTTGATTTCTGCTTGTTTTGAATTTTAAGGGTGTCTAGTTGTTCACTAAGGCTCCCTAAGATATCAGTTTTGAATTCATCAAGCATATTTCCAATCTCTGCCCTACTTACTGATCCAGTTGCAGATTTGTTTGCCCTAATAAGAGAAGGATCTCTAGGCCCTTTTTCAGTTTTAGATTTTCCTCTTGAGAGATGGACACATAGTTCTGTTATGTCACGAAGTGGAAATTGAGAAATATATCCTTTCCCCATCATGTTTAAAATATCTATCCATTCATCTCTGATGGCTTTTAATAGAAGGGCTTTCAAAGTTTCCTGATCTAAGTTGTTCATCTTTGCTCTTTTTAAGTTTTATCGAAATCTTTCAAGTAAATCCTCCAAATTTTCATCTTCTTTTTGCACCATTTTGAACACCTCATCCTTGTGATTGGTGGGCATGCAATAGTCCAGGTATCTATCCAAAAATGTTTGTTTCATATCATCCCAAGTCCTAATAGATTGGGTGACTAATCCCATGAACCATTTCAAAGCGGCTCCCTTCAATGTTGAAGGAAACAGTTTGAGTTTTTGAGAGTCTTCCATATAGTCATAGGTTCGGCACACAACTTCAAACTCAAACAGAAATGTTTTAGGATCCTCACTTCGCAATCCATAAAATTTGGGGAGGACAGATGGTGAGATGTTTTTCATCGTTGTATGAGTTTCCTCATCAACTATAGGGAATCCAAACGAGTTGTCTCCTTCCCTATTTCTTCCATTATTACCTTCACCTCCACCATTGTTGTCTCCATTGTTTCCTCCTCCTCTACCTCTACCTCTACCTCTGAATCCATCTATTATTTCCTCTGCCATGATAGTTTCTTTAGAGTCCTCAAAGTCCTCTAGTTCTTCTATCAAGGGAGGATGAGAGGGAGTCTCTTCCAAATGAGATTTGGTAGTTGGTATAGGAGAATCCTCTAATTCAGCTACTCCTTGAATTCCAAGAATCTTAAGGCTAGGGGTAGATGGTGGTGAATCTTGTCTATGCCTTGAAGAAGATGGAGTTGTGAAAATCGAACTCTTGGCTCTAGCTATAAACCTTCCCCTAGAATCTCTTGCTCTATGCATGTCATTTTTTTTTTTTTTTAAGTTGGGCTGATAATTCTCTTTCTGATCTTCTAGGTCACACTAGGTGCAAGAAGAGAGCATACTTAAGAAATTATCAATTTTTCCCTTCTTTATTATTATTTTTTAAAGAAATTGGCTACCCAGCTACACTTCGGCAACGGCACCAAAATGTTTGGTCAATGAAAGGCAAGTGTCCTAAATTGCTACATTAATTTGTCAATCAGGATCTCGTAAGTCGACGAAGGTGGCGCAATATATGTGCAAGATAACCTATCTCTTACTTTTTGTCGTTTTTGGTTTCTTGAAATTCTAAAAGACAAGTATGGATATAAATGTTCAAGGCAATGATGTACTTTATAATGATTTCCCAAACTTCAAACTTCAAAAGGATTTTAAAACATGCAATGACAAAATTAATTCCTAAAAGAAAATGAAATTGTGTCACTATACTAGTCAAACAAACAGTGAACTATTGATCATGAAACTCATTACCCTTGCTGCTGTCTAAATACAAAAGAAACTATGCTCAAAGAAATCCAAGAATTGCAAGCAAAGTAAAGCTAAAATCAAATTACATCAACTCATATTCTGACCCCTCACCATTAGTCTCGCTATGGCTTTCGGAGGTAATCATAAACAACTTGAGCAATCTGATATCTAATTTGCAGAAAAATAAACTACTATCAAATTACACACTCATACTTCAATCCCTCACCATTAGTCTCGCTATGGCTTTCGGAGGTAACTGATAATGACATGAGAAATTTAATATCTAACTTGCAGAAAAGTAAACTAATATCAAACTACACACTCATACTTCAATCCCTTACCATTAGTCTCGCTATGGCTTTCGTAGGTAACTGAAAATGACATGAGTAATTTAATATCTAATCTAACTACTAGAGCAAATGTGCAAGATTGAAATAAACAAAACAGTGCTGGAATTAAAAAAAAAACTAAGAAAAATAAATTAGCAGAAGGACGAGATGGATTCCATGTCATTAGTCATTGTAAAATTATATGCAAATTCCAGGGCTGCCTATTGTAATCTGGAACAAAGACACTGATCAGTTAATCAACAGTATAAAACATGAAAATTATGGACAGAAATGAAATGTGAATACCATAAAAAATGTAATATGTACATGTGAATAACTATGGCATCATGAACGTAAGGAAACAGAGCATGAAACTATACAATAATAAACAAAACCTCAGCGTGTTCAGGGGCCCTCTACACAAACCTCGGGCAACAGCTATCAACCTCGAATTACATTTAGAAACAGAGTCTTCTCATATATTCAAATTGCAGTCATAACAAAGAAATAATGTCACGACACAGTGGGAAAATTACATTACAGAAGTCATCATCGAAGCTAACTACTATGCGTATGAGAACGCGTTATTTATAACAGAGGATGACATAACTAATTCCATACACTCTGTGCTGATAGAAGACACGTAAACAACCACATCCATAAATCTAGCATTATGGCTGCCGTGAAGATTAAATCTATGGAAAGTGGCTGTTGGATTCGGCTTATGGAGCCGTTTACAGGTGTTGATACGTCCCCAGAGATTTAGGAACGGCCATGCAAGTCTTCACGTGGTGCAAAACAGAGTTCTGTCACCGTAGGACTCTTAGGTTGACCACCGCTTGGCTCCCTTTGACCACGACCTTCCTTGGTGAATTCGACTGAGCCAATAGGACTCGATCCATGTCCATGTCATTTCTAACTTGCCCATGTGGCCCGATTTGCCTGAAGACACCTGCAATATAGACTTCAACAAAATGGCTACGGAAAGTTGAAGCAGCTGCGGAAAGTGACAAGATTCCGCAGCTCAATGAGCAAAAATCTAATTCAAACAGCAGACACAAAACATAGTTAAAAACCACTTTAAATGCTCTTTTATGATTAATATGCAATGATGTTGATGACTTAGGAGGTTCAGGTAAATGGAAAAAGTCTAGAAAGGTGTATAGGAAAGATGCAAGTTTGGGACTCAACAAGTATATTGCATAAAGTTAAATAGTGTGAGATCAGGTGGATCTCGGACATATGCATGCTTAGTGCATATAATTTCTACAATCTAAAGGCCCACTGCCTCCACCCCAAGACTATCGAGGAAATCCAAAGAAGCAGGTATCCACCGTAAACACAGTGGTTCCACCCACTTTGGGGAGGCTAGAAGCCACTATGAAATCACAGAAAGAAAGGCTTCAGAGGTCTTCCTTCCAGGAATACAAGGAAATAATCCTCCACCCGCACCATCAAGGGAATCCAAAGAAAACCATCTCCACCTTTTGGCTTTACAAGGACTCAAGAGGCACTGTTCCTCACCAAGGAGAGACCATCTTCATACCAATCATGCCAACCAACATAATTTGTTTCTTCTCTCCTCCCATGAAATTCTTCTCCCTTTCTTTGTTATTGAATGTTGCTCAAATTGGTGCTCTCCCGAATCAGTGTCCAAGAGTTTGTGTGAAAGTGAATGTGTCTTTGGTTGTAGTAAATATTCATTGATTTTGTCCTCTAAGCCTTGTGAGTGTTATCCAAGGCAACATAATATGTGTACTTGTCTTGTAATCCCATTTAATTCATAAAACCAGTTCATTAAACACACCAACCAACGTTTAATGGTTTTCAAAACAACTCAGATTTTCCTACACAAGAACCCTTAACTGTGCCAAGCAAGCACCCCCCTCAACTCTGGAATCTGACCCTTTGACTTGGCCCATTTTAATTTTCTTGTAAAAATATTTACATTGCATTTTTCATGAGGAAACAAGGGTTCGGGGTGTCACAATTTTCTTGAGCTCATCATAGCAAAGGGGTAAATAAGATTTGTGATTGATCCAAATCCATTATGCCTTGGTTCAGGATTACATCTTTATTAACCATTTTGCCTGCTTTTGATTTTAATTTCTTGTATACATGGTATAATTCTATCTCTTTGAATTTCCTTAACTGCAAAGCTATCCTTTGGAGTATTATGGTGTTGGAAATTACTCCCCCAACCTTTATCTTAGTGACTTGCTTAATTACAAGAATTGAGTCTTTGAAAACCAATAATCTTTTTCTAGCTTTGGTAATGGCTAATTCTAGCTTTGGTACTGACTATTTCTAGTCCTATCTAAAGGGCCAAATATTTAACTTGGTTGTTTATTAATATGCCTAATCCCCAAGTGAATTGTGCCTCTCTTTGATCATCGAGGCGAAATAGGACCCCCCTTGCTCCTACTAACTTGAAATTTTAATTTTGAAAAACTTGTTTTCATTTTATTACTCTAAACCTAAAAATTAACACCAATATGTTTTTTTATGTTTTTTAATAGCAATATCTCACTATATACCCAATACAATCAATTATTTAAATAAATTTTAGTTCAATGAAATATTAAAAATAATAACAAATAAAGATGAAATGAAATTAAAATTAAATATACAATTGAATAAACATTATATAAATCACAAAATCTTGTTCGAAACACGTCAACAAATTATATTGTGATTATCACAAAAAATAAAATAAAATAAAATAAAAAATTCTATACTAATTATGATTCACAAAAGCCAAATTTACTAAATTTCAAAAATTATATGACCCTTTTTATATAATAAAAAACCTATCATAACTCTATTAACATTATATGACAATATCATACACAATAAATTATTATAAATTATACTAGCAAATAAACAAATATCATAATAATTCATTTATAAAAAACACCACCACCTATTGACAAATACTAACTCATTATTTAAATTTATTTAAAAAATAACTTTAATCGGAGACGAATACTAATCACTAGAGACAAATAGTGGCTGCGTTGCTTATCCACCTTGTTTATCTTAAACTACTTTGAATAGTTTCGGCTTACGTCTAAATGCATGCGTATTTTCACACATTATTGCCACGCAATATTCGCACGGAGCCACGCGACCGTCGTGATCATATCTCTAAATATTGAAAAAGAAAGCATCTTCTATATTGTAAAAAGATTGGGTTTTGTTTTTTGCACTTAATAATATATTATTATAGGTTTTAAAAAAAAATTATGTTTGGTTAAGAGTGTGTTTTTTTAAGAAGGAAACAAGTTAACGACCCAACACTTAGAAGTATCTGATAAGAGTGAAATTTTGTCCCTTTATAGAATAACAATGATAAATTAGCCTACATTTACGAATAAAAGAAAAATAATTAACATAAATATGATAAATTTTCCTACCATATAAAAAAACATTATTACCACAAGAAGTTAACCAATAATTGATACACCAGGAAATTTACCTAACTTTAAATAATAAATTTAGCAATTTTAAAATGGTTTACATCAACATCCCAAGAAAAAAGAGGGCCACTTCAACTGCTACAATATATTATGTCTAAAAGTGGAGAACACAAAATTTATTTCGACATTGAGGCCGACCGTGGAGACAAGTCGTGCAAACAATGTGGACAAGCATGTAAGAGGTAGAGTTCTATAATGAGCGCAAGCGCCTCACCAAGGTCGATGAGGAGTATAAAATACTTATGGAGCTAAAGCACACACCTTTTTATTAACCACGGCTAACAACAATTGATTAAAGTGCAATTGCATGTACTTGGCGCATAGGATCACATAGTTAGAAAGTGTACAATTGCTGTACTTTTTTTTTAATCTATGTGGTCTCCATATCGTAATATATTATATATATCAAAGTTCAAGGTGTGGTGTTACTAGCAGTTTTCATTGAGGATGCAAATAAGAAATTAAAATCATGTTTTTTTAATAATAAAAATAAATTAGCAAAATTTAAATATACATAAATTTAGTACAATCTAATATATTAGATGATGATCAGAATATTTTCAATTTGACCATTGTTATTAAAGAATGCTATTGTTTTGAATTCATAAATCTATACGAGATTTGATATATTGAATTATAGTTATGCACACTAAGTTTAATTATACATATTTAATAGGTTTTATTCATACTTACTGGACTATACTTACAAATTTTGTGTATACTTTGCAAGTTGTATTCACACTTAGTGTACTCTATTTGCACACTCTAAATTGTTTATATACTCAATATTTATACATCTATAACCAAGAATGTTTACCATTTTCTAAACTAATATAACGATTATCTTGCTACTATGAGCTATTTGGATTTTTAGTTGTAGTTGTCACAACTACAATGTACAACTAAGAAGTTAAATAGTTGGCAATAGCTACATACATAGACTGTGTTCCAACAAACATATGTGATGTAATAGTATGACAACTTTTAGCATACTAATCCAAGAATTAAAACTGTAACCATATTTTTGTAACAAATCCTAGTATTGCAATCTTGTAACATTAGATATATAAATATTTCATTTAAATAGAATCTAGATGAATCTTGTTGGAAATTCCCTAGCCCCAACTCTCTTGTCACAACTCTCTTGTTATTTGAGATTTTTCTTTTCTTCCACTACATGATTTCTTTCTTATTCATGTATATATATTTCACCAGTTTATTATATTTTTCATGTTCATATTGCCTCCATCTTTAGCATTAAGTGTATTTTCATTTGCATAAGGACTTGATTATTGTGATTACAAGGCTTCATATCCATGTTAATGCTTTTACAACAACACTCAAAACTCATGTATTTCTTGTTACCCTTCAATTTGCATTGTGGAATGAGATCAATAAGGGAGGTAAATGTGGCATGGTGGACATGGATAAGTCAAAGATGAATGCCACATCATATGTCAGTTATGTAGACCATGGAGGGGGTAAAAGGGGCTTTACATGTCCACATGGGGAATGTGAATGTCCCACCCAACCCAATTATAGTAATGAATACTTTAAGTCTTAAATAGAACTAAAAATGGTGGTACTATTAATTGAAAAGCTAGCAATGCCATTGCAAATAATGTGGATCATTTGAGAATGACGTAATTAAGTGTAGCTCATCATAACAAGGCCTAAACATAATTACCTAGAAGTTACCTAAAGGACTAAGGAAAGCATGTGACTCTTATAGTCACTCAAGAAGAGGAAGATTAAATGGAGCACTCAATGGTGAGGAATTTTCTAAAAATAAAACTAAAACTTTCCTTGTAAAGGTGTGGCTGTCATAAACATCTTTGGAATCTAGAGATTAGGATGGAAACAGAAAAGTGTCTTGTCTACCTCGAGCCTCCCATTTTTTGTGAGGGGAAGGAGATAAATGGTCGACACTTGATATCTACTTAAGGAAAAAAATGAACGTAAAGTAGTAATAGTGTAATGATCAAGAATATGCCCAAACCCCATTTAACAAAATTAAGAATATTTAAGAACAACTATATCATCCAACTCACTATGTATAAACAACCATAACTCATATGGAAAATTTTGTTTTTCAATATCCATTTTTGTCCAAATCAGGCTCAAAGAAGTGTGTGGCTTTAGTATAGAAGATATAAACGTGGTTGATCAAATTCCATATGTTTTTTTTACTCTTTGATTTACAACACATCAAGGGGGAAAGAAATGCGTTCACAAAAATAACTAATTCTGAATGGGTTGGGAGGGACACAATAATAGATATGGTGAAGGATACTTTGAACCATGGAACCAACTCTTTAGAATATCTAATCTCCTATTAAAGTATAAAATATAAAATTATAAGAAAAAACAAAAATTACTATTAGGGGCATTCAAGGAGATGTAAATTTCCATTAAAAATTTTTAAAGTTCCATTTAATCTGAGGCAGATAAAAAATCCTGAGAAGGTATCAAATTGAGATAATATAGATAATAAAAAAATGCACCCTTATGAAAGTAAGGCTAAATCGTAATCACTCTTGTGGTATAGGATACTATATTGAGGGTGATGCAAATCTAGGATTAAGGAAGTCCCCTTCCATATGTGTAACTCAATCTTATGTTTTTATCATTTACACACTCTTTGTCTTTATCACTAGGAACCTTCTGCACCACAAAAACTCACTTTTGGGAGGCCTTTTGACACTTTCTTCCATTGTCAATGCCATGTACATATCTTTTCTCGGAAAACCACTTTCTGACATTTTAATTCTCCATACATCTATGTTCGTTGTCCATAGAACCCAAGGATCCATGTGCCCATACCCAACATCCTCTAGAATCTCATATGAATATATATACGATATACAATATGGATGGATGTATGACCTATATAATATGTATGAATAACATGTTTATTTAATTTTTTAATTTATTAAAAGTGATAATTATTTCAATTTTTAACTCACAAATATGTTGAAGTAGGTTATTTGAGTGATATTTAAAACAAATGTTCATTGTCCATAGAATCTAAGGATCCATGTGCCCATACCCATAGTCCTTTAGAATCTCATATTTGATGCAACCAAAAGGTCGCTTTTCCCACACACACAGAAAATTTTAATAAGTCTTCCCGTTCCCAAGATCCATCATCCAAGTGGATATCGGTGGACACCCACCTATTCCATTTGGACCTGCACCATCAATTCTTACAGCTTTTCACATTCAGCACCACTTACTATTTTTAGTAGGTTTTCAGGTCCTACACTCCTGGAGCCATTTTGGGGCCTTAATTATCCAGGTGGATATTGGTGGCCACCCACCTATACCATTTGAACCCCCACCAACAGTTCATTCAGTTTTTAAGTTGCAGCACAACTTACTATTTTTAGCAGTTTTTCGGGTCCTGAACTTCCGGAGCCATTTTGAGGCCCTAAACGACGTTTTTTGGGAAAACCGGGAGCAACGTGGGTCAATGGACCAATGTTTCTCACATTGAAAGTTGTACTTGTTGGATAGATCTTTCTAATGAGCTAGTGAGCATGTCAAATAGAGATCGAGTGCCAAAGTTACGTCCCTGGGAAGTTGAAACACCAATTTACCCAAATGGGACCCACAGTTTTGGCGCTTCATCTCCTAGAGTTAGGTTTTTGGACGTTTCAGTTTTTCCATTGCTTCTCAATAATAAATAGGCCCTCGAGCCTCATTGTAACATAGTTCAGAGGTATGTAGCCTCCATATCTCTTCTCATAGATTCGCTACCAGCACCCTATCTATTTTATTTCCATTATGTTTGTAAGCATATTTATGTTATTTGATATTAATGAAATGAAGCATTATTTCCGCTGCATCTCTATGTTCATTGTTATTTATGTATTCTATTTTGTTCCTACATAAATCCGGATCAGTGGTATCAGAGGGGGTCTGCTCTTTCTTTGTTTTTCTTTGCATGTCCCCAATGCGGTCAAGGTATAAGGAGTTAGGGCTTGATTTGGTTGAACCCTTGCAAGATCAGCCTCGCAAACCCCGACGAACTCCCATGGCAGAAGAAAATAAAGACGAGGGAGCAGGAGATCCTATCAAAATACTGCTCTAGGAGGCCCTCGAGAAACAAAGGAACGCGATGATGGATAAATTTGCGTAGATCCTTCAACGAATTCCCACCTATGGCACATCTGCATCCAAAAGCCACTCTGGAGGCACAACTCCATTCAATGTACAGGTAAAATTTAGTCGTATATAGATGGTTAAATTTGCTGGAAGGGTATTTCTCGGTCCATGATTTCTCTAACTAAGAAAAGATTATTTTTACACTCCTCAAAGCCGCCCCCCTTGTCAAAGACTGGTGGGAAACCTATCGTGAGCAAGAGGACAAAGGGGAACACTCTCTATTCTCAGCCACACCCACTTGGAATTCGTTCCAAGATGGCATCAAGGAACAATATTACACCATAGGGAGCTATGAGGACAAATACATCCAATGGACCACGCTGTGGCAACAAAGGGATCAAGATGTGCACGAATTGACAAATCTGTTCCATACCCTGCGCACAAAGTTGGGTATTAAAGATTCAGAGAGACATTTGGTGCTCAAGTACTGTGAATGTCTACACAAACACATTCAGGAGGAAATGGAGTTCCTTGACATTACATTGCTTGGCACAGCACATCACTATGCCACTAAGATCGAGCAGAAATTTAAGCAGAAAAAGCGAGACTTTGGATCTGCGAATCCGAAAGGTGCCCCCGAACCAAAGAACAAGGGGCAAGGCCAAAGCGGTGCCACTCAGAACAACACCACAAATCCAAAGAAGAACATAGGGAAGTGGTGTGAATTTCATAACAGCCCTACTCACAACACAAACGAGTGTTGGGCCAAACAGTCATTGGTGGCTGAACTAAAGGCACCCGAATCAGATGCATTTTCTGATCCTGAGTCAAAACCAGACAAAGGCAATGAAAAAGGGAAGCTAATCATTGATGCAAATCCTAGTACCATTGTTGCCACCACCATGATCCAGAGAGAGGATCCAGAGGATCCAGAAGAGGGGGAGCGCCTCTTCCATTCGCAGATGTGGGTTAAGGGTTCTCCACTGCAATTTCTTGTTGATAGTGGCAGCCAAAAGAACCTCATTTTAGCAGAGGTTGTGAAGCGGCTCAGCCTACCAACCATAGCACACCCACAGCCATATACCATCTGGTGGCTTCACCCAGGGAGAGATATCTGCATCCGCCAACAGTGCTGCCTTCCGTACAGCATCAAGCCATTCATGGATGAGGTATTATGTGATGTTGCTCCTCTTGACGTAGCTGATGTATTATTGGGCCAACCATAATTGTGGAGACGACATGCTGTGTATGAGTCTAGGCCTCGTGCTGTTATTATTACTTTGGGAAATAACTTGTACAGGATACCAGAGGTAGCACCGCCTCTTGTCATCTCTTTGACTACTACAAAACAACACAGTAAGATTGTTTCCCAAACTAGGAAATTTATTTTCCTTACAACTCGCTCACAGGGAAAGAATAATATTGTGGCCACAACCTTGAAACAGGGCTCCCTTGCATGGCTATAGTAGATGGAAAAATTCATGGAGGAATGCCAAGACATTTTCCCCTCACTCACAAAGGTTCCTCTACACTTTCAAGATAAGCACTCCAGTGATCTAACCCCCAACGCACCGTCGCCTGATGTTGCCATACCTCCTGAAAATACACATACAAAATCCACACATGTACTGTCTGAGGCTGATAAAGAAACCAAATTTACTAAACGCATCCAGCAGGTCCGCCCACAAGTCCATGAAATCTTCAATAAATCTAATAACCAGTTCGATAGAATTTGCCTTATCTCGGGGAGGATCTCAACGCAATGGGGACCATTGCTTCCTAAGGAGGGAGGAATGATCCAGGTGGATATCGGTGGCCACCCACCTATTCCATTTGGACCCGCATCATCAATTCTGACAGCTTTTCACATTTAGCACCACTTACTATTTTTAGCAGGTTTTCGGGTTCTACACTCCTGGAGCCATTTTGGGGCCTTAGTGATCCAGGTGGATATTGGTGGCCACCCACCTATTCCATTTGAACCCCCACCATTAGTTCGTTCAGTTTTTAAGTTGCAGCACAACTTACTATTTTTAGCAGTTTTTCGGGTCTTGAACTTTTGAAGCCGTTTTGAGGCCCTAAACGACGTTTTTGGGAAAACCGGAAGTAGCATGGGTCCATGGACCGATGCTGCTCACATCAAAAGTTGTACTCCTTGGATATATCTTTCCAACGAGCTATTGAGCACGTCAAACGGAGATCAGGTGCCAAAGTTACGTCCCCGGGAAGTTGAAACACAAATTTACCCAAACAGGACCCACAGTTTTGGCTCTTCATCTCCTAGAGTTAGTTTTTTGGATGTTTCAGTTTTTCCATTATTTCTCAATAATAAATAGGCACTCGAGTCTCATTGTAACACATTTTAGAGATCTATAGCCTCCACATCTCTTCTCAGAGATTCGCTACCAGCACCCTAGCTATTTTATTTCCATTATGTTTGTAAGCATATTTATGTTATTTGATATTAATGAAATGAAGCATTATTTCCGCTGCATCTCTATGTTCATGGTTACTTTTGTATTCTGTTTCATTCCTACATAAATCCATATCAATCCAATACTCGTAAAAGAGTATTCACTTTAATTTATGCACGGAAATAAAATTTACCTTTATATCGTGGCTGACTCTTTACATTACTTGTGGCATCGAATATGGTATTACCAATCATATCTCATTAATATAAAAACCGTATTACATACACAACATCACATTCAAAATACAACCCTGTGGGTTATGGCCCACCCAAACAGTGACCAATCACACTGAATCGCACCTTTTAAAACTTATCGCAAGTCATAGAACTTAAAGTTTAACAAATAAACGTAACCCTTATCCTGTGCAATATGCAATCACATCGCCTCGTACCAAAAATAACTTACTGTGTGAACTCTTAACAATAACCACAAAAATCTGTGATGTACGATATGCACTGGAGCGCTATGTTGATACGTGGTCTCCCCTCATCGCATCGCAACTTTCAACCCTTACCGCATTGCAACTTAATTCATCTACCTTGTGATATCTTTAACAATAAACACTAAAACCATCGATGTGTGATATGTGCTTGAGTGTTGGGCCGACATGTGGCTCTTCCCTTTATCACATTGCAAGTTATTTTATCTAACATGTGAAGTCCTTAACATATAAACTCAATAATCCCTAATGTGCGAAATTGCTCTGTTTGCGATTTAACCTCCATTGTTTATCTACGCCCAGATCTAACGGTCCTCACTGCTCGTCCTTCATCGCATCGCAAGTTATATCATTTACATTGAAATGAATTAAACTTAAATGTTAAAATTGCTGATTTGCGATGTACGCTTGGTTGTTCCACCTGACACGTATCCACTTCGCAATCTCCCTAATTTGACTTGTGAATTCAATCTTAGTTTTTCATCTTTGAAATTGATCTTTGCGATTTAATCCTCATCGTTTGTTTCCCTTCCTTTGGAAATATTCTAAGGGATTTTCTACCTTAGTATTTTCTCTATTTTCTTTGACCATCGCTACTCTGCATCTCTGCTATCCTTACTCAAATTTATTCAGTGTTTAAAACGCTAATATTTCCCGAGCTTGTTCTTCTGGTTATTCGTATAACCATTTCACTTCTCCAGCCTGAATACAGAACACCCTCTATATTTTCTTCTCCATATATCAATTTGGATTTCTTCTCATTCTCGGCCTGCATACAATTATTATCTACACTTCATTTGTTTTCACACAGCATCAAAAAATTACCTCCCATACTGTAATCATACAGATTCTACCCAGCCACTATGTCTTATTCACTCAGAAAACTTATTCATTCATTTAAGCATTTATCAGAATTGATACCACAGTGCTTTATTACACAGAAACCATAATTTCTCAGTTATGGATCACTCAACATGTAAAAGGAATTTGTTCCATTATGGATCACTCAACACATAACATAAATGATACATAGTCACAATGAAATTCGATTGCTCATTAATCAATAAATGCACAGATACAATGAAACTGCTTACAATAAAACTTAGGCTAATGCTCTCTTTGCATGGCCTTCTTTTCCTATAGAGAACCCTCTCTGTCTCTCGGGCTTCTCCTCTCTCTCCGTAGGTTTTGTTCTACGCAAAGTTCATAGGAACTTCATCCTCTCGTTCACACTCACACAGTCTATTAATTAACTGAAAGAACACACATATATATTAAGGAGTCCAAATCAAATAAAACACACACATTTCATTTATACACTGAACTTGAGTTACAGGCTACAACCACTTTGGCTTGAATTACAAATTTCGTACTCAGGCTACATTGCACTCTGCCCTCGTCTA
This sequence comes from Pinus albicaulis, assembly GCA_034641835.2. Taxonomy (NCBI): domain Eukaryota; kingdom Viridiplantae; phylum Streptophyta; class Pinopsida; order Pinales; family Pinaceae; genus Pinus; species Pinus albicaulis. The sequence continues at coordinate 1,360,285,365 of CM076570.1, forward strand.
TCTGGACATACAGACTCACATTTATAAATAAATTACAAGTGAGTGGATCATCCAAGATCCACGAGTTCTTCTCCCATAATATCTCAACTAATCCCCTGAATCTCTTTGTTTGATTACATGGCAGATAATTAAAATTTATCAAGTCTTCTAGAGACTTATCGATTCCATCAATTTAGCTTTGTTTCACGGAAATTTGCCCCCCATTTACAAATGGTCGTCCACGTCTCGTCTTTCACAACATTGAATTTGAATTATGTTCCGATGCTCCTACATAAATATCAATGTCTATATGATATACAAGATGGATATATGACCAATATAGTGTTTATAAATAACATGTTTATTTAAATTTTGAATTTAGTAAAAATCATAAGCATTTAAATTATGAACTAACAAATATGTTGAAGTGGATTATTTGAATGGCCTATTGATTTATTGTGTCTAATAACATTGTTTGCAATCCAAGAAGGTAGATGTATCACATTTACAACATTTACCGTTTAAAACGACTAATACTGCATAATCCACCTAATAATGAAATGAAAGAAAAATGAATTAAATATAAATGTAAATAATTGATAATGAAATAAATCATATATATATATATATATATACATATATATACATATATATACATATATATACATATATATACATATATATACATATATATACATATATATACATATATATATATATATATATATATATATATATATATATATATATATATATATATATATATATATATATATAATATTATCTTCTTTATATGTAAAGAAATAAATTAACAACCTGAATTTTAAAGGCATCTCATAAAAATGAAAACCGCTCTTTATAGACCATTAATGAGTATAAAATGACAATAGTTATTAATCACTTATACCTCTATATCATAAAAACTTAAATTTTCTCATGGGGTTTTGGATTCAAAGTGATTAAGTGTATTGTTAAGGCGCTCACAAAAAGATAATTAGTTCAAATCCTCCATGAATATTACCCTACCCAAAATAAAGAAACTAAATTTATTAACATGCTATGAAGTTATATTTTATAAATCTATTTATTCGTATTTAATTTCTATGTTTCCTTAATTTTTTTTTTTTGTTGGGTAAATTAGGCTAAACTATATTAATTCGAAGTGAAACATTACATAGGCTACAAGTTGAGTTGGTAAGCAATGCTTATCCAATCCCAGCCTTCATTGATTTCAAAGTAACATAATTATGGGGCTACCTCCTTGGAGGAAACTAACATTGTAATAACATCGGATAGAAAATTACAAAATCTGTCATGGTGCTTGTGAAAGTAAAAGTTATCTAATATGAGATGAAATAACAGAAAACTAAAAAGAGCTGAGCGACCATGCAGTCATGGTGTTCCTACATCGTCCTCGGTTTCTGGGTCCTCATCCTTGATATAACATCTGTACTCCTGCGCTATGGCCTCCTCCTCAGTAGTAGGTCGGTGCTAAGGCCTATAAGCC